>CM056058.1:35052083-35292083 GCA_029574335.1 Rana kukunoris
CAGCAGACCTCAGTAGTGAAGGTTTGTCTATGCTGGGGTGGTCTGTTGACTCAGCAAAAATACACACTGAGTCTAATATCTCTGCTGTACATTCTAATGCACTGCATTGAAACTTGTTGGTGTCCTTTGTATCCTAAAAGTACTGTGTATCTGCCTACAGATCGGGTTGACCCGACAGAGAAGGTGGTATGTACTTTCTGCCGTTGTACTACGTGATGACAATGCACATCATTGAGTCCTGTGCCATCTCTGCTAATATTTGCTGTATTGCTACATTACTGCCTTACTGGTTGTTTGTCAGAAAGCCAGTAGCAGAGATTGATTTTTTGGGCTACACAGCAGAAATACATATTAATACTTGTAGTGATAGGTGAAACTCCTGCGCTGAAATGGGTGAAAAGGGATTGGACCGTGGGAAAGGGGCCGTGGGAAAGGGGCACGGGAGGTATACTGCAACAAACAAAGAATAGGTCTATCCAAATGGACAATAAAAGGTATACAACAAGTGATATTGTTTGCGCTGTGGTGGTGATGCCTAAAGGGTGATGGGAAAGGGGAAGTGAAGTAGTAAACTAGGTGAATACAATAAGTGACAAAAATGTATAAATATATAGAAAAATATTCTATAAAACACAATGTGATCAAAAGTAACAGTAATAACAGTGACCGTTGTTATCTATAAAGATGTGTGGTGGACATTAAAGTAGCGTGTGGTGCTATGGTCAAACTCGGTCTGCAGGACAAAACAAATAAAGAAGAAAGTCCAAACCTTATCATGCAACTCGGATGCAGACAAGTGAAATCTGGTGTGACAGTAAGAAGGAGATGTTCCAGCAGCAAAATGAAGTGAAGGTGCAATGGAGGATTCCAAAACGTGCAGCCCACACCTCTAGTGATCCTATCAGCTTACCTCAAGGCTATCTGATATAGCCAGAAAGATAGGGCATCAAACTCTTGATGAATGGAAGCCTCAAAATCCGATGGTGCATGGAAGGGGAAAGTACAAAAAAACAAACATAGAGTAGTCCTGTCACCACTGGAGGGATTCCTGCTAGCAGTCAAAAGATGTGCACTTACACAGAGTGGTGAAAAGGGGGTGCCTATCTCCACGAGCAGCGAGCTCGTCAGGTGCTGCTCTCTGCTGCCGCTGTTTGGCTAGATGTTGATCCGCCGATACTCAAACGATGGTGTTTGAAACAAAAATAGGAGGGCACATCGCATAATACCGCAAAATAAAGATTTAATAAACAAAGCACAAAATAAAAACTCACATAAAGTCAGCTGAGGCGGTCATACATCCACGAGCAGCGAGCTCGTCTACCGTCCGTCAGGTGTAAAGGGTCCAGTGCTCCAATCCCCGACGCGTATTCGTCACACCACGTGACTTCATCAGGGAATAGCACTTGGATACTGGTCTGAGTTTAAATAGGGTCTGCGGAATAGGACGCCCGGCGGCCATTTTCCGAAGTCAGCATGCAATTCAGCTAAGGACAGCAAGCACTCCTCCTCGTACCGTCCCACCCAGGTGGCATCTAATCAGAGATGTCGTTAGGTCTCACAATGGGAGGCGTCCTGGTCTAGGCAGACCCGAATACAAACCAGACTCAGAATTAACATAATATATAAAAAAAAAAGGTGTGTAAAACGGAATGATAAAATATGGATGATTTAAACCACAAACACGCTCAGACACCCTCCATGGGATCCCAGCATGTCTAAATGGACATGTACTCGTGGGCCAGGACAGTACTCGTGGGCCAGGACAGTACTCGTGGGCCAGGACAGTACTCGTGGGCCAGGACAGTACTCGTGGGCCAGGACAGTACTCGTGGGCCAGGACAGTACTCGTGGGCCAGGACAGTACTCGTGGGCCAGGACAGTACTCGTGGGCCAGGACAGTACTCGTGGGCCAGGACAGTACTCGTGGGCCAGGACCGCTACGACCGTACTCGTGGGCCAGGACCGCTACGACCGTACTCGTGGGCCAGGACCGCTACGACCGTACTCGGGGGCCAGGACCGCTACGACCGTACTCGGGGGCCAGGACCGCTACGACCGTACTCGGGGGCCAGGACCGCTACGACCGTACTCGGGGGCCAGGACCGCTACGACCGTACTCGGGGGCCAGGACCGCTACGACCGTACTCGGGGGCCTGGACCGCTACGACCGTACTCGGGGGCACGACCGCTACGACCGTACTCGGGGGCCAGGACCGCTACGACCGTACTCGGGGGCCAGGACCGCTACGACCGTACTCGGGGGCCAGGACCGCTACGACCGTACTCGGGGGCCAGGACCGCTACGACCGTACTCGGGGGCCAGGACCGCACGGCAGAAAACCCTGCGGCAGAACCGCACGGCAGAAAACCCTGCGGCAGAACCGCACGGCAGAAAACCCTGCGGCAGAACCGCACGGCAGAAAACCCTGCGGCAGAACCGCACGGCAGAAAACCCTGCGGCAGAACCGCACGGCAGAAAACCCTGCGGCAGAACCGCACGGCAGAAAACCCTGCGGCAGAACCGCACGGCAGAAAACCCTGCGGCAGAACCGCACGGCAGAAACGCACGGCAGAACCGCACGGCAGAAACGCACGGCAGAACCGCGGGGCAGAACCCCTGGGGCAGAAACGCGGGGCAGAACCCCTGGGGCAGAAACGCGGGGCAGAACCCCTGGGGCAGAAACGCGGGGCAGAACCCCTGGGGCAGAAACGCGGGGCAGAACCCCTGGGGCAGAAACGCACGACAAACTCCATGACAAACACTAAGAAAACGCATTGGCTGGAAACCTGGCGTGACCAACGCAAAGACAATTGCAGCAGTGAGGGAACTGCCCGTGCAACTTGTGGGAGAACAACTAAATCCCCCCCCCCCCCCCATCCTGCCAGCTTTATTCCTGAAGAAATGGGTGACAAGCTGCTGGCACGACCCCAGGAATGAAAGGGTGGGCAGCCTCCTCCCTCCCCCTCCATGTTGCCAACGTGACCCCTCCCAAAAGACAGCGCGCGCCTGGAGTGGATGGCTCTGCGAGCTTGTAACTGACGGTGAGTGGGTGGATGGTGCCCGGTGCACAGCAGCAGCGTGCACCCGCAAAAGTGCGCCCCCCCCCGCATGGACGAGCGGATGGCCGTGCTCGCAGATGGAAGTTGGTGGATGGACGCGACGCCCCGCCCCCACCCCCCTCGGCGTGAGCCCTGAAGCTGACAGGGAGAAGGAGCCGTCGTCCCGCCAGCTGTGCCTGGAGGAGTGGGGTGGTGAACAGCGACGTGCGCAGCGACGTGCACCCGGAGAAGAGCTCCTCAGCACTGTGTGGGGAAGGGAGACAGGGGTGGATGGCGGCGTGGTGGTGGACCCATGGGGAGAACAGGCGGCGCAGCGTGCACCCGCAAGGCAGATAAAACGAGCGAGGGGATGGCTCTGCAGAGGAGTGGGTTGGTGGGTGGCGGGCTCCCGCTCCATGATGCCCGGCTTTCGCACCGGGACAAGCCCCCCTCGGGATTAGCATGGGCGCATCAGTAGATAGCCAGATGAGCGGGCACCCCCTCCCTCCCGCGAAGCTGGCATGCCCTCGGGGAAAGGTAGATAGGATGGATGGCTGGGCGGGCTGCCCCACACAAATGTAACCCGGGAGACACCGCCACGAGGCTGCTGCCGCTCTGCACCTCCCCCTTCAACCAGAAATGGCGCCAACCCGAACCTGATGTGGGGAGGAGTCTTAAGTACTCACCAGACTCCTCCCACAAACGCAGGCTAACCTACGGCAAGCCTTAATACATATTTGCAATACAGGTTCACATCAATATTTTGCATTGTAATTGTAACTAAAAAATATACAATTGAGTGTAAAACCTAACCAGAAAAAAATAAGTGCAATATAATCTGTTTTATAAATATATGCAGAAAGATTTTCCATCATTCTTGCAAAGTTTAATTTTTATGTATTTTTTATCAGTTTAATGTCTGTTATATGTGACTTTACAGATCAGAGACCTGTCATATTGAAGTTTATTGATATTTCCATACATTAGAGGGTTCCACCATTAAGTTATTGATTAGTAAGGTAGCTCTGCACTTGTGTCTTTTTCACATGCCAATGTTTACTTTGGTCACATGCCAATGTTTACTTTTGTCACATGCCAATGTTTACTTTTGTCACATGCCAATGTTTACTTTTGTCACATGCCAATGTTTACTTTTGTCACATGCCAATGTTTACTTTTGTCACATGCCAATGTTTACTTTTGTCACATGTAGGGTTGTCCCGATACCACTTTTTTAGGACAGAGTACAAGTACCAATACTTTTTTTCATGTACTTGCCGATACCGAATACCGATACTTTTTTTTAAATGTGTCCCCATATCCAGCCATGTCCCCCTACATATATCCAGCCATGTCCCCCTACATATATCCAGCCATGTCCCCCTACATATATCCAGCCATGTCCCCCTACATATATCCAGCCATGTCCCCCTACATATATCCAGCCATGTCCCCCTACATATATCCAGCCATGTCCCCCTACATATATCCAGCCATGTCCCCCTACATATATTGCAGCCATGTCCCCCCACATATATTGCAGCCATGTCCCCCCCACATATATTGCAGCCATGTCCCCCCCACATATATTGCAGCCATGTCCCCCCACATATATTGCAGCCATGTCCCCCCACATATATCCAGCCCCACATATATTGCCGCCATGTCCCCCCATATATTGCCGCTCCATGTCCCCCCATATATTGCCGCCATGTCCCCCCACATATGCAGCCATGCATGTCCCCCACATATGCAGCCATGCATGTCCCCCACATATGCAGCCATGCATGTCCCCCATAGATGCAGCCATGTCCTGTCCCCCACATATGCAGCATGCATGTCCCCCCATAGATGCAGCCATGTCATGTCCCCCCATAGATGCAGCCATGTCATGTCCCCCCCATAGATGCAGCCATGTCCTGTCCCCCCATAGATGCAGCCATGTCCTGTCCCCCCATAGATGCAGCCATGTCCTGTCCCCCCATAGATGCAGCCATGTCCTGTCCCCCCATAGATGCAGCCATGTCCTGTCCCCCCATAGATGCAGCCATGTCCTGTCCCCCATACCTAGTAGTGCTGCTGCCACGTTAATCAGCGTACATTACAGGCAGCTTTTGTTTGAATACTTGTAATCCCCGCTGCGCCGAGTATAGACACTCCCCTTCTCGGGATTAAACGGATTCGTCCAATCCCGAGCAAGAGGGAGTGTCTATATACGGCTCCGTGCATAGACACTCCCCCTTGCTCGGGATTGGACAGATCCGTCCAATCCCAAGAAGGGGAGTGTCTATACATGGTGCAGCCGGGTTTTACAAGTATTCAAATGAAAGCTGCCTGTAATGCACGGGGATTAACGCGGCGGCGGCTTTGCGGTATGTGGCGGCGTTGGCGGCGGGGGGCCAAGTATTCTATTTAGGCATCGGGGCTATTTGCTGGTATCGGTATCGGGACAACCCTAGTCACATGCCAATGTTTACTTTTTGTCACATGCCAATGTTTACTTTTTGTCACATGCCAATGTTTACTTTTTGTCACATGCCAATGTTTACTTTTTGTCACATGCCAATGTTTACTTTTTGTCACATGCCAATGTTTACTTTTTGTCACATGCCAATGTTTACTTTTTGTCACATGCCAATGTTTACTTTTTGTCACATGCCAATGTTTACTTTTTGTCACATGCCAATGTTTACTTTTTGTCACATGCCAATGTTTACTTTTTGTCACATGCCAATGTTTACGTTTTGTCACATGCCAATGTTTACGTTTTGTCACATGCCAATGTTTACGTTTTGTCACATGCCAATGTTTACGTTTTGTCACATGCCAATGTTTACGTTTTGTCACATGCCAATGTTTAATTGTGCCACATACCAATCTTTAGTATCCTCAGCAATCACTGCGCTACTATAAACAATGAACCACTGGAGGTAAAATAATATAAAAATGTCAGTAAAATGCTAGCTTCTAAGCACTGATATGTGTTCCCACACCATAAAAAGTACAGAGCTACCTTATTAATCAATAGCTTAGCAATAATGGTGGAGCCTTTTAATGTATGGTAATCTCAATAGACTTCAGTATTGCCACAATACCGGTCTCTCAACTTGACATAGAATACACATAAAACTTAGCAGGGTAACCCCTGCTATTGATCCTGTTTCTTTTAAAGCATGGTATACTGCACAGTGCTTGGCTATAAAATGTGGCCCCTTATGTCACCTAGAAAACCTGGCTGATCCTGCAAGTCAAGGGTGACTCCCTGACTGTACTAATAGTTTGTAGCTTATTGAAAGAGTATGTTGTAGTGTTCCCTTTTTGGTACACATATTTTCAAATCTCATAAATGGTCTTTCAAAACTACCTGGATTCGGTAGGGTATTCAGGAAGTGAACCATCTGCAATGCGTTCCAGAATTTCAAACGGAATACATTCTCTTGTTCCATCAGATGAGCTATTGTTACCCATCTTCCTATTCGGATGTAGCTAGCAACCTGTGTACACTCTCTGTTCTTTAAGTACCTGAAAGCACCATCTTCATATCCCAGTAGGAAGAGGGGATTACCTATCACCGGATATAATGAAGAAGTCTTGGGTTCAATAGCGATCATAGGGAGTGCTGTTGCGCAGATCCTTACCGTATTCCCCAGTATTGGGTTCTTATTTCTTTTGGTAATGAAGCATACCACCATGGTGCTCATTCTAATGGTATTTTAGATTGTGCCTGTTCAATTTGTACCCACAGCTTCGTGTCTGAGTGTCTGTTCCAATCTATTAACCTATTCAGTTGTGCTGCATAATAATATTTCCGTATGTCTGGCACCCCAAGTCCTCCCTGTTGTTTAGTATGCATTCGTTTCCTCTGCTTTTGGGGATTTTTGTGTGCCCAAATAAACTCAAATTACTCTTTTGACATTGAAATACTTCACTGGGATATGTATTGCTAATGTTTGTAGTAAATAAATAATTTTCGGGAGCATATTCATCTTAATGATGTTACATCGGCCCAGCCAGGTATGAAACCCCAAATTCCACTTGTCCAATAACATCTTCACCTTTTGTAATAGTGGTGGAAAATTTAGGTCAAAGATCTTATCCACATTCCCTGTTAATTGTATGCCAAGGTATGTCAGTTAACTGTCTGTCCATTTGAACTTATAGGGCCAGATTCTCGTAGATCTGCCTTTTTTTGCGTAGCATATCCCCTTTATGCTACGCCTCCGCACTATTTACAGGCAAGTGCTGTATTCTCAAAGCACTTGCTCCGTAATTTGCGGCGGCATAGCTAAAGGTGACGGCGTAAGGCCGCGTAATTCAAATAGGGAAGGAGGGGGGCGTGCTGTATTTAAATTAAGCGATCCCCCGCACCGAAGGAACTGCACATGTGCCAGCCCTAAACGTAGCCCACTGCGCATGCTCCATAGTACGCCGCAAATACATTGATTTCGACGGCAACGTAATTAACGTACAGGCCTATTCGCGACGAGTTACGTAAACAACGGAAAAACATGATGTGTCCCGACGTCCATACTTAACATGGCTTACGCCGGACCTACGCAAGGTTACCCCTCATATAGCAGGGGTAACCTTAAGCAAACTACGTCGACGGTGCGCAACTTCGTTCGGGAATCGGCGTATCATGCTCATTTGCATATTCGACGCTGAAATCGACGGGAACGCCACCTAGTGGCCAGCGTAGAATTACATCTAAGATCCGATGGTGTAAATGACTTGCACCAGTCGGATCTACGCCAAATCTATGCGTAATTGATTCTAAGAATCATTCGCATAGATACACAGGGCAAGAAACAGAAATACGACGGTGTATCTGGAGATACACCATCATATCTCTCTTGAAAATCTGGCCCATAGTTTTGTTTTAGATGTGTTATCGATGTATGTGGGACATTAACTCCCATCGCTTCTGACTTGTTAAAATTAATAGATACATTCGAAAGAGATCCGTATTTCTTGAATTCCTTCATCAAATTTGAGATTGAGATCAACTGATTAGTGAGGGTAAACAACATATTGGGGTAGATTCATGTAGCACTTACTCCGGCGTTTTTAGAGATGCGCGGCGTAACTGTTACTTTGCGCCGTCGGATCCATGCGCCGTACCTACTATACCAGATCCGCCTTCAAATAGGCTACTTCTTACCGGCGTAACTTTTCCACGCCGGCGTGGCTTTGGCGCATCTTTACGCGGGACAGATCAACCGTTCCCATGGATTATCTATTCAAATATGCAAATGAGGGAGAACCGCCGATTCAGAAACGTACGTTTGTCCGGCGCCGGCGTAACCCGGTGCGCGTAACTGCAATTTCCTGCGGAAAGTCACCCCTCATAAAGCAGGGGTAACTTTGCACAGGAATTGAACAGATCAGCTGGAGAGCAGCTAAAGCAACACTGTTACAGACGAATTGAGCTAAAACACTTGCTGGACAACACATCTGTCTGCCAACATGCCAGGGGCAGCTTTGCTCATAGCCCTACAGCGTCGACGTGCACGTAGGGGGGCACGGGAGAGGATATTCCGCGCGCGCATTGACGTGTTTGGCATGAGGGATTTGGAGGTGTTTCGCCTATTCAGATTCAGCCCTGAAGCTATCCTGGAATTAGCCACAACCCTGCAGGATGACATCACCAGCCAGACACACCGCTCACAAGCAGTGCAGCCACTGGTGAAGGTCCTGGCAACACTCCATTTCCTTGCCAGTGGAACTTTTCTCTTCAATAGATTTTTATTAAGGTTTTGTTTTACAGAACAATGCAAAATGGAGTATTACAGCATGGATT
Source organism: Rana kukunoris (assembly GCA_029574335.1). Lineage (NCBI taxonomy): Eukaryota > Metazoa > Chordata > Amphibia > Anura > Ranidae > Rana > Rana kukunoris. The sequence goes on from CM056058.1 coordinate 35,060,923, forward strand.
TATGCATTTAAAAGTCAGGTAGTCGGAACACTCTATGAAGCAAAATATCATGACAGGTATATGACTCAAGACGATACCGTGAGCATGTACAAACATGGTGATCAAACAGCTTCATGACATTTCAACAATGTATAACTAGACACTTAACTATGTCAGGAGTCTAATCCCGAAATCTGCCACCGTGTGACAATAGAGTCAGGGGAAGGGCGCCTTTGATATGCTTAGTCCCTGGGAGGGCCACCTCTGACTCCAGGACACCCCCAACTGGGTTCACGACTGTGTCTCGAGCCCTGAGGTGAACTCTCCCTCAAATTTCTAAAGAATTGGACCAATAACCTTATGGCAAGGCAATTGAGCTCATGCAATTCCTGCCGTACCAGGAGGTCCATAGGTTCCAACGGTTTGCTGTGTCTTCTTTATGCTTATCCCTGAATGCCAGCACTTTCTCATATATACAATGTAATTGTGTGGTTTGTATGGCAGCCCCTATACTGGGGGGGACAGGATTTTTCCAGTTTCTTGTAATGGTGAGTCTTGCAGACAGCAGAATGTGCAGGACAGTATGTCTAGCGTGGAATGGGACCTGGTCCAGGTCGAGCGACAGGAGCGCTAGACCAGGCTGGGGAGTAATTGTAGTGTGAGAGGCCTCGGAAATCACGCGGAAGACCGCAGTCCAGTACTGAGATAAGCTAGGGCAGCTCCATAAAGTATGGGAGTAGCGTCCCTCGGTGCCCACAGTTCCTCCAGCACCGATCACCGTGATTTGTACCAAATTTGGACAATCTGTCAGGGGTTAAGTACCATCTTTGTGTAATTTTGGTGGATAGTTCCCAGAGGGTTTAGAACAACTAGTAACTTTATAAGTGGCCGTGCAGGCTTTAGCCCATTGTTGGGTGGTGTATGAACTATCTAGGTCTAATTCCCATTTGAGTATGGCTGTCGATTTTGAGAATATGGACTTCTGTTGGAGAACATTGTAGAAAAGTGAAGTGCCCTTTTGGGAGGGAGGGGGGTGTGTAAGAAAGGACCAGATGGACGGAGGTATACGACGATCCCAGTAGGGAGAAGCCGATAGGAAATGTCGGGTTCTGATGTAAAGATACATGTCTGAGTTGGGTAAGTTGAATTCCTGTTGCAGAACAGGGAAAGATTTATAGCTTCCATTAGTGTATAAGTCATCAATGAACATTAAGCCTTTTCCTCGCCAATGTTTGTAGGATATCATGTCTATGTTAAATTGTAGAGTCTCAATCGGGATTCGTAAGGGGATATTGTCGGGGTACCCATGGCAGCTGTGAACAAATTTGTTCCATGCACGGACCGTGGCAGACATTGTGTGGGGGGGAAAGGAGGAGGGGAGTTTAGTTTTGGAAGTGGTGGAGAGCAACCAGGAGGCTAGTGAAGAGTTAGGAAGTAGAGCGGACTCCATTCTTCCCCACGGGGTGTGTGGTTCAGGCAGGAACCACTCTCTGGTTTGGGTAAGGACAGTGGACAGATAGTAGTGGTGAAAGTCCACATAGCCTGTACCTCCTGCCTTACGGTTCTTAATAAGGGTGGAGTGTGCGCTTCTGGCCCTTTTCCCCTGCCATATGTAGGAGGATAAGATAGACTGTAGGGATTTGAAGAATTGCATTGGTATGTTGATTGGAAGAGTCCTATAGAGATACAAGATCTGGGGTAAGTGGAACATTTTGAAGGCCGCTAGGCGGCCCGTCCAGGACAATTCTTGGGATGCCAACTTGTGCAGATCAGTTTGTAGTTTACTACGAAAGGGGATGTAATTGGAGCGGAATAAGTGCCTAGTAGATTTTGTCAATTGGATGCCAAGGTAGGTGATGCTATGATCCGCCCATGCGATGTATGGGTAAAGTTGTTGCAGAAGGAGACTAGTGGTGGGGTTGATTCCTAGGTTTAATATATGACATTTAGCTTCGTTAATTTTATAGTAAGATACTTTACTAAAGCAAGCTAGAGCCTCTTGGACCGCGGGGGAGTGACGAGGATGGGTCAGATAACATGAGTATGACGTCATCAGCAAATAGGCTGATTTTGTGTTCATGACCTCCTACCATTATGCCGGATATGTGTGGGTTTGTACGGATGGATTGGGCTAGTGTTTCCATTATCAGGTTGAAGATCAGGGGGGAGAGGGGGCAACCCTGTCTTGTCCCATTAGTAATGGTGAACGGGGATGACAACGAGTCAGCAGAGTACACTCTGGCCGAGGGGTTAGAGTATAGTGCCATAATTGCATTGTGTATGTGGCCTGTGAATCCAAATTTGGTGAGAACCGAAGACAGGAACCCCCAGTGCACTCTGTCGAACGCTTTTTCAGCGTCTAGGGACAAGAGTACAGAGGGGGTTCCAGATGTTCCTGCTTGGTGGATGACGTTTATCATCCGCCTTGTGGCATCTGATGCCTGCCTTCCTTTCGTAAAGCCCGATTGGTCTGTGTGGATGAGTGTGGGGAGGATTGCATTCATTCTATTAGCTATCATTTTAGCGTACAGTTTGGTGTCCACGTTGAGGAGGGAGATTGGACGGAAGTTTTGGGGCGAGGAGGTCGGTTCTTTACCCGGTTTAGGGAGGGTTACTACCGTCGCAGACAACATGTCTGGGGGGAAGGATGAGGATGTCGCTGCTAGATTAAAGACTTCACAGAGAGTGGGGGTAAGGGCATGTTGGAACATTTTATAGTATTCCCCTGTGAGACCATCAGGTCCTGGAGATTTGGCGTTGGGTAGATTATTAATTGTGTTTTCTAGTTCTGTGGCCGTAAATGGTTCATTGAGCGACGTTAGTTGGGATTCAGACAATGAGGGCAGATTAAGTCTTTCTAGGAAGGTTGCTATTTCTTTCAGGGATGGTTGAGCCGAATGTTTGTCATTCTGCAAATTATACAGGTCAGCATAGTAGGTGCCAAAAGCGTTCGAGATGTCGTGTGGTTTCATCAATTTCTCTTTGGTGTGGGGGTGGGAGATATATGGAATTTTCGATTTAGTTCTGTGGCCTCGTATTTTTAAGGCTAACAACCTGCCTGCCTTGTTCCCCGTTGCGTAAGATGTGGCCCTAACTTTCGTGCAAGCTTTTTCAAAGGAGTCTAAGAGAAAAGATTGTAGCTCGTGGCGGAGAGAAAATATTTTGGCCTGCAGAAAGGAAGAGGGCAAAGTCTTGTTTTGGGATTCAGCGAGCTCTATATCAGCTGTCAGTTGGTCTATTTTTCGTGTTCTAGTACGTTTCGCTCTAGCCCCTAGTTGTATAAAAACTCCGCGAATCACCGCCTTGTGGGCAGCCCACACCACCACCGGGTCAGCTACTGAGTGGGAATTTAGGGAGAAGTATTCCTCCAACCGTTGCTGTATAAGACCAGCAGCGTGTCTGTTTCGTAGTAGGGAGTTGTTTACCCTCCAGAGATAAGAATTCGTCGGGGAGGCCTGAGAGTCAACAGTTATGCTGACAGGGGCATGGTCCGACCAAGTGGTGGGGTGGATCATGGAGGCAGTGACCCTCTGGAGTAACGATCTGTCAGATAAGAACAGGTCTATCCGTGAGTAGGTGTTGTGACGCGGGGAGAGGAAGGTATAATCTTTTTCACTCGCGTGACAACATCTCCACACATCAAACAATTCGTTCAATGACATAAAACTTTTTAAGGGTGATGCGTGTCTCTTGGGGCCTGCGGTGGAGTCCATAACCTGGTCTGGGACCAGGTTAAAGTCTCCGCACAATAGGAGTTGACCTTTTTGAGATTTCCTGATCTTTTTCATAACATGTTTAAGAAACGTTATTTGACGCTCATTGGGTGCATACAGTGATACCAAGGTGTATTGAGCATTATTAATTAAACAGATTAAAATGATAAATCGACCCTCAGGGTCAAGTATACTGTCCTGTAGTTGGAAAGAGATTGTGTCCCCGGATAGCAATCAACACTCCCCTTTGCTTCTTCGTATATGAAGATGTAAAGACATGTGGAAATTGACGGTGTTGGCAGCGGGGGTGTGATTGATGTATTAGGTGGGTCGTCTCCTGAACGCACAATATGTCGCAGTTGAGCGATAGTGCAGTCTTCCACATGGAAGAGCGCTTGACCGGATGGTTCAGTCCATTCGCGTTCAGCGACAGAATGGAGAACGACATAGTGTCCAGATAAAGGATTACCGTGCAAGAATGAAGACTTACGGTTACCAGAGGCCGGTTAATCGTCACCTAAACTTCTGCTCAAGCTGGGATGGATGAGGATCCTGTGAAAGAGTGTTCCGAAAGCTGGAATCCAGGTGAGGACTATAAAACAGTCAAAACCAAAATTAATAATTAAAAGAAACAAGTATAAATCAGCAGGGTGGACAAAGCCTTATTGCTGAGCAACTGAGGGGTAAAGTTTTGGCTCAAAGAAACGAAGAGCGGAGAGCAGTAACAATCAACAAGAACAAGAACAAGTGCAGCATACCAGCTGCCAGCCGGTGCGGACTATCGCATGATAAAGCATGTGCCTGCTGTCAACTGTGGTTGGTTCAATGGGTCTTGGTAGCAGGGCGTTCCATATGGCGGGGGCTCCTGTGAGAGGGAGAGGATTTCTCCATTGGATTAGGATAGGCTTTAGGAAGCTCCGGAATGATGCCCCAGGAGAGAAGTAGCTTTGCACCCCCTTCAGCAGTGGAGATAGCGTGTGGGATTCCATTGTGTGTTACCAGGATGGTGGCAGGGTGGCGCCATTTGTAGATTATCTTGTGGTTAGTAAGGGCCTTGGTCACGGAACTTAACTGTCTCCTCATCTGTAGTGTGTGTTGGGAGAGATCAGTATACATTTGGATGTCCGCATAGGGAGCGGGTAATGTGCGGAGTGCTCTAGCTTTAGATAGAATCTGTTCTTTCGCTTGGTAGAAGTGGATGCGGAGGAGCACATCCCTCGGGACTGTGTCCGCTAGGTGGCGCGGCTTGGGGATCCTGTGGATGCGATCCACCGTTAGCTCAATAGGGGATAATTCAGGCAAAAGAGTGGAAAATAGGGTGCCCGCGTATGTGCGGAGGTCTGCAGGGAGGACAGATTCTGGGACACCCCTAAGTTTTATATTATTGCGTCTGGACCTGTCCTCGAGGTCCGCTAATTTGGCCTTGACCCATTCATTATCTTCCTTCTGAGCCATACATTCATCCACAAGATCATTTACAGTTACTGTGCATTCCTCCATTTTTTCCTCCATGTATGACACTCTATTACCCATGTGCTGCATGCCAGTAGAGAATTTGTGCATCAGTGAGGACAGGTTGGACATCAGTGAGGATTGCAGTAGCATTAACATGTCCTTCATGGTAGAGTCTAAAACTGGCTGCCCTGTTGTGGGGAAGGCCGCAATGGAGGACTGCAGTGAGGAAATGGCGTCAGGGTTATGGAGCATGGTACTCACAGTTCCTTGTTGCCGTGATGGATCCAAGCGCATCCGCGCTTTTGCAGGGCTTCCAATGCCAGGGGATAGCGGAGGGGAGCCAGCGTGGGTTGGGGATGACATTCCCCCTGGTGTGTCTTCCTGGTCACTGCCATGGAGGTCCGTGAAGGCCGCATGCGTCCGCCCTGTCTCTTCCTCGGCGCCATCTTTGACTAGGCCCCGCCGAGCGGGCTGGAACGAAAAGGCCGTGAGCTTCTGGAGGTAACGTTCCTCCTTTCGTTTGCGGGACATAGTTACCCTGGAGTCCTCCTGCGTTTCAGTCGGCGGATTGCGCGGTCGATAGTGCAGTGTGGCGGCTGTAGATTCGTCGCTGTAGGTCCGGCTAGCGGGAGCTCCGGCACTAGGCTTCCATTCTCCTCGCGCGCAAGCCACGCCCCCCCCAGTGGAACTTTTCAAAGAACAAGTGGAGTGGTGGCTGGGATGTCACAGTCCACCATGAGCAGATGCGTGCACCAGGTTATCCCAGCAATCCTCAGACGCATGGCCAACCAAATCATCAAACCCACCACTGCGGCTGAAGGCAATGACAAATTTCTACAGAATTGCCCGAATCCCACGCACCGTGGGGCCATTGATTGCACACATGTGGCACTACGGCCCCCCTGGGACACAGAGCAAATATACTGCAATCGGAAGCATTGGCATTTCATCAACGTACAGGTGATAGTTGATGCCCAAGGCCTAATATGGCACGTCCGTGCCAAGGACCCCGGGTCCAGCCATGACAGCTACATATACCGTCAAAGCACCATCTCCACAGAATTTGAACAGAACGTGTACAAAGACAGCTGGCTGGTTGGTGAGTGACATGGGTGGCAGACATGACTGTCCCCGCCCCCCCCCATGATGCACACATCACAAGGGGCACATGCACTACTAACATCCTCCTGTCTTTTCCTTACCAGGTGACGCGGCACTTGGACCCCATCTCATGACTCCATTCCGGGATCCCCAAACCAGAGGAGAGCAAAGATACAATGAAGCACACATAAAAACCCGTGCAGTGGTGGAGCGCACCTTTGGCCTCCCAAAGTCACGTTTCCGATGCCTGGATAAGTCTGGGGGTACCCTCTTGTATTCCCCAAATTTCGTGTGCCAGATCATTGGGGCATGTTGCATGCTGCACAACTTTGCCATGAGAAAGGGCCTGCAGATTGACTTACGTGATGACCTGACCCCCGAACCACACAGTCCCCCCTTGCCCGAGGGTCCCCCATCTGCTGAGGGAAGAGCAGTCAGGCGGGTCCTTGTGGTAGGCTACTTTTCACGTTAAACACATTAATCATGTCACAATGAGAATGCATGCATGCACACCACTGTGGTCCCTAACACACACACCCCACCTCTACATCAAATTGGATTGGACCAAAGTACACTACATGGGACTTGGGAGCAGCAACGCCACGCCATGGCTCCAATTATGTTGCTGTACATTCATACACCATTCACACGTGTCGTGGTGATAATTTCTTACCAACGACTGAGGGTGACACCCCTTAATGGCAGGAGTGTCACCCCCACACATTCACACCACATTCACACTGTAGCCTGCACTCCTCACCGTGTGCAGGGAGATAAAAATAAATAAAACTCATAATCTGAGTATCAAACATAAATTAATATAAATCAACGGCCCTGTCGTGGGCTCCTCCTTGTCCCTAGGCTCCTGGGGCGCAGTTGCCTGGGGCGAGCCACAGGTGGGGGGGCTGGTGGTTGAACCTCCCCCAGTCTCTCCCTGGCTGCCCTCCATTGCCACGGCTAGCCGGTGGAGTTGGGTATTGGTGGCAGCCTGCATCCGCAGCCGGCGGGTGGTATTGCTGCGCTGTTGTCGCAGCGTCTGCCTCCCCTCCTCACGGACAGCAGCTGCCAGGCTCCGGACCTCAGAGACCAGGCCAGATGTTGTGGTCTGCAGGTCCACCAGGCAGGACAGAAGGGCTGCCCCGTTCGCAACAACATCCTGCAGACTTTCATTGATATTTGTATTCTGCCCAGCCTGCTGGGTGATGGCTTCCTGCACTGCCACAGTGCAAGCAGCCTGGCTCTCGGCCGTGGACGCCAGGCTATCTGCGACCCGATGCAGATCACCCGCAAGACACCCAATATGGCGGGTCTGCCTTGTCTGGTCCCTTGCCAGATGGTCCTCAAACTCGTCAGGGACTCCTCATGATTTTTTTCGTTGCCTTACTAGAGGCCTGAGAGGCTGGAGGACGGCTGTAGGGGAGGTCCCTTGAGGGGGTATCCCTGGAGGGGATGGTGTCCCTTGATGGGGTATCCCTGGAGGGGATGGTGTCCCTTGATGGAGAATCTAGCAGGGGGGGAGGTTTGGGAGGGGCCAGGTATGGGGGTCTCATCCAGCAGATACAGAGCATCCTCTTCTACCCCGACGTGCTCCTCCTCAACCTCCTCAAGCAATGAGGTAGGCGCGATCTCCACCATGGATGGGGTGGATCGCCCTGCAACCAATGACGGCCCAGCTCCATCCTGCACATCTGTGGATGACACAAAACAATCACATGTTGGCGGACCCACACATTTGTCACATGTATCCCCCCCCCCCCCACCCATGCAACACACCACAAAGCAGATAAAACACTTACCTGACCTCAAAGGCCGATCCCCTGATTCGAAGCCCGGCAGACCCTCCACAAGCTCCCTATCCAGCAACCTGGCCACGACCATGTCCTCTGCCGTCAGGGTGATTCTTGTGGCTGGTCCTCCACCTGTGCCACTGGCATGCTTCCTGATTGCCACTAGCTTATCTTTTACCAAGCTCCGCATGTCGTTGATCTTCTTGCGGATGTGCTTGGGCTCCCTATCCGCCACACCGACAGCATTGACCAGCCTGGTTAGCTCTGCATAGATGCGGGTTTTCTCAGATTTCCCAGTGTTGGCACTCTGTGGCCCATAGAGGTGGGCACCATGTTGGGAGAGCCCATCTGTGATCACAGCTTTTTCCTGAGGGCTGAAATGTAACATTCTCCGGTCAGCTGGAGTCTCTGGTGCAGCCATCATAAATGCAAAAAGCAGGATGCAAAAGCCCTAGCAATTCAAAAAAATGCTGGTCGCGTTTTGCAAGTGAGTGGCGCTTCTGTGTGCGTATTTATGCACTGGAGTAGGAAGTGGTGCGGCGGATCTTGGTGGTGACGTCGGCGCCGTACTGCGCATGCACACAGGAGGCAGACAGCCAGGTGACATCATTGCGCATGCGCCGTTTAAGATACACCGTACGGATCTCTCTGCGCCACCGTCAGACCATCATTTGCATGTGGTGATGCCCACTTACAGTTCCGCCGCCTTACGCCGTCAAAAAACCGCTGCGCAGGTGAGTGAAACATTTTTTCAATAAAGTACATGCCTCTCCACGCTGGTACGGCGTAGCGGAAAAAAGATGCCCCACGCCGGAGCAACGATGCACCATTGTACATGAATCTACCCCACTGTCTGCATAGGCTGTGATTTTGCAGTGGTTCTTCCCTATTTGTATTCCTGAGATTTTCCGATTTAAACGTACGGTACACAGAAAAGTCTCTAATGACAGAGCGAAAAGGAGTGGGGACAGGTGACGCCCCTGTCTTGTCCCGTTCGAAATTTGAAAGGGGATCTGACAGTATTCCATTGGCCCGTACCTGTGCAATTAGGCCAGTATACATGGAGAATATCCACTTTATTATTCTGTTCCCAAAGCCTCCGTGCTGTAGGACTGCCCACATAAAACTCCAGTTCACCCTGTGAAAGGCCTTTTCCCTAATCGTCTTCCAGGACAGCCCCTGAGAGATGGAGTCCCTCCCATCGAGACAGGAAACACGTTGCCACAATCTTTTAAAAAGGCGGTCCCTCCAGTCCCTGGTCAGTCTTTCTGTTTCCTCCCTCGGAAGAGCATGTTGCTTAGGAACTATCTCTCAGGGGCTGCATGGAGGACTGGGTCTGACCATGACTGCAGCCTAAAAATTTTACTTACTATAGGGCACGGGTACCGTCCAGCTGTTCGGAGCAGGCCCGTTTTTCTCTCCCTTCCCAGTGCCGATGCGGGTCTGTGGGCAGAATGGCGCGCTTCTCCCCCGACGGGAAATACATTTTTTCCGCCGTGATGGGGGGCCGGAGACGCTGTTGCGTCATTTCCTGCGGAAGCGCGTCATAGCCGAGGCCTTCCGGTTCCGGGTCTCGTAGGCGCGGGGAATTGAAAAAGCCCATGCTGGGCCTGTAAATCCACCTGCAACCAGCGGATCGGTCAGGCGGTGGATCGGAGAAAGGGATCACCATTGAGGTTAATCCCATACACGCTCCGGAGGAGGCAGGCGCCAGCATCACCCAGGTAGGCTGCTGGGCAGTTTTGTATGGGTGTTTTTACAAGCTAGTGTGGTGGCTTAGGGTCGCTTCATGGGGGGTCACATCCCTGTAGTTGGTGTTGGGAGCACGGGTGAACCACAGGGGGATTAGAAGCCTAAAATGATATCCTCTTTTCTTCCAGGCTAAAGAGACTTCAAGGGAAGAGAAAGCTAGCCGTAAAAAATGCCCTAATTGTGGTAGCAAGCTGTCATCTGGTTATGATAAGGCTTTATGCAAGCAATGTATTTCTAAATTGTTAAAGTCTGAGGCTGACTCTCCCTTAGTTAAGTTCCTTGGCTCCTTTAAGGAAGAAATGGCGTCTACATTTAAATCCCTTAGAGATTTAATCTCTAATTTAAATACTTCTGCCGTTCCCAGTAGTGCAGCTTCCCCTTCACCAAGCCCCACTATACCTAGCTCAGGGGAGCCCCATAGAGAAAGGGAGCGTAGCCCCGAGGTGGCTAGAGCTGAATCCTCAGACTCCGAATCGGACCTAGAGGAGAGTCAGGTCGCAGCCAAAAGAGTAACGAAGTATAAGTTGTCTGTCGAAGAGGTAGACAAACTACTAGGTGCCATTTATTGACACATTAGAGATTGAGGAAGAGGAATCTCAGTTATCCAGGCATGACGAAATGTATGCTGCCCTGGGGAAGAAGAAAGCTAGGGTGTTTCCTATTCATGAAGTACTATCTGATCTGGTTCGCAGAGAATGGCTGGAACCTGATAAAAAAACCTTTTTTCCTAACTCGCTTAAAAGGAGATTCCCTTTTGACGAGAACCCAGAGGCAGTCTGGAACAAAGCGCCCAAGTTGGACGCTCCTCTTTCCAAATTTCTAAACAGTCAGACCTGGTCTTTGAAGATATGGGTCATCTGAAGGACCCAATGGACAGGAGGACTGACATTGTCCTGAAGAGGGCATGGGACTCTTCCATGGCAGACCTTAAACCAGCATTGGCTACTTCCTGCGTAGCCAGAAATTTAGAGTTCTGGCTGACCCAGTTAGAGGAACACATTAAAACAGGTACCCCTAGGGAAGAACTGCTAAAGACTTTCCCTATGCTCTTTAAGGCGACAGGCTTTATTTCCGATGCGACTACAGACACGGTTAAATTTACAGCCAAATCTGCAGCCCTATCAGTAGAAGCTAGAAGATCGGTGTGGTTAAAAACCTGGGCTGGAGACACAGCATCCAAGACTAGGTTATGCAGTGCTCCATTTAATGGGGACCTTGATTGTGGCCCCGAATTGGAGACCACCTTAGAAAGGACGGCAGATAAAAAGAAATCCTTCCCTTTTAAAAAGAAGAATTTCCAAAGAATTTTTTTTTCAGAAAAAAAGGGGAAAGAGTTTAAGCCCAAAAAACATTGGGCAGGGCAAAAGGGCAGAGGAAAAGGGGGCATACTTTTTAACCGCCCCAGTCCGGCCCCCAAACCACAGTGATGTCAGGGTTCCTGTGGGAGGGAGACTAAAGAACTTTCTCCCCCAGTGGGAAAAAGTAACCTTGAACAAATTAGTTTTAAACATTATCAAGAGAGGTTACGCACTGGAGTTCCACAGCAAACCTCCATCAAAGTTCCTGGTGACAAAATTGCCCAGGCATTTGGAGAAGGCAAAAGCCTTACCTTTGTTAATAGGGGACACGGTGGATCAAGAGGTATTGGCACCAGTTCCAATTCAAGAAAAGGGGGAGGGTTTCTACTCTCATATTTTTGTTGTCAAAAAACCCTCAGGCAAGTTCAGACTCATTATGAACCTGCGGCCGCTAAACCTCTCCATCCGATACAAGAAATTTCGGATGGAGTCGATTTATTCTGTCAGAAATCTTCTACAGAAGGATGCATTTATGGCAACCCTGGATTTAAGGGATGCCTATTTGCATATTCCAATAAGGGAGGAATGCCCAAAAATTCCTCCGTATGGCAATCTTGATAGAGGGAAAGATTTATAATTTCCAGTGCAGGGCTCTGCCATTCGGCCTTTCCTCCTCTCCAAGAATCTTTTCAAAAGTTCTTAGGGAAGCTCTAGTCCCCCTGAGACTCCAATCAGTGTCTATAGTACCGTATCTGGACGATTTACTCCTCACGGCCCCATCAGAGAAACGGCTCTGTCGAGACCTGGAGCTGACCCAGTGCAGTTTACAAAACTTGGGGTGGATCATCAGTCTTGAGAAATCCAAGATGATTCCTACTCAAGATATCCTTTACCTGGGTTACAGGATTCTATCAGTGGAACAAAAGATCGTTTTACCAGAAGAAAAGATCTCCAATATACATCTAAAGATGTCTTTCCTTCAAACCAGTCCCACATGCACTATACGGGAAATTATGTCTGTCCTAGGACTGATGACAGCGGCCATCCCAGCAGTACAGTGGGCCAGGTTCCACCAGAGAATTCTTCAAAGTTTTCTGTTGGAACAGGCAAAGGGAAAGGACTTGGAAGATCCAGTAAGGGTGAAATGTTCACTCTGGTGGTGGAAGGACAGGGGGAACCTAGAAAAAGGGGTTCTCTGGGGCTTTCCTATCCACGATAGCTAGATGGATTAGGTTAGCTATCCTAGAGAGTTATAAAACCATGGGTAAAGTTTGTCCGGGGCAAGTTAGGGCCCACTCCACTAGGGCACTTGCTACCACTTGGGCGGAAAGAGCTGGCGCCACTCCGGAGCCGTTCTGTAAAGCGGCCCCGTGGTCAAGTTTTGCCACCTTTACAAGACACTACAGACTGGATTTGCTGTCCAGCCAGGATCAGGCTTTTGGGAGGAAGGTCCTCCAAGCTGTGGTCCCACCCTAAGTCTGGTGAGTACTTGGGGATCCTCCTCAGGGGCTGTCCTGGAAGACTATCGGAAAAGGAGTTACCGGAGAGTACTAACTCCATTTTTCCGTGTCTGTGTTCAGAAATACACATTGCATCTGTCTTGAATTCACTATCTGCACCAAATTAATAGCTTTAGTAGTGTTGTTGCGTGCTTCCCACGTGGGGACAAATCCCACCTGGTCTAAGTGTATCAAGTTTGGTATGTGCTGTTGTATCCTGTTCGCTAAGACCTTAGCAAAGATAAAATGTGGCAGTTCATATGAGACACATCAGCTGTTTTTGACATTTGACCATCACCACACCTAGTGATTCCACTCCCTAAAAGGAATTGCACTCACCAGATTCCAAATAAACAATAGCCTCTGTATATATGTGAGGTGACTGGGATCACTGCCTAACGAACCTCCGTCTGACCCTCAGAAAACGATCAGCCAAAAGGGAATCTCACACTTTTATCCTCTGATTCACCAGGATACAATCAGCTGAGAGTTTTTCATAATTCTCAGGCAAAAGGAGGGAAAGGAAGCCTCATAGTGTAAAATTGTAAAGCTTTTATTTAACCAAAAAGAACCCCTTACCCTTACAAATTTTTGGAAAATGCATTCAATATAGTAATTGCACGGTGCACTATTGGTCTGACCACCTGTCGGAGAACTGTGATCATCCGTGTTGGTTCCTGGGAAGAAACCAGAGCCGATGACCAATGCAGCAAGCCGTGTAGTACACCTTGATGCGTTTCGTGAATCTGTTTATCAATAGGCGTGACCCACACGACAGGACTTTCTAATTTATTATACCTCTGAGTTGTGTGTTAACCCCTTCTTTGCTCAATGTTCAATCAGCAGTAATTCCCACCAAAGGACGATCAAACTCTTACCGTATAAGCCTATTAATACGTCTTAACTAGGGTAAAAAGAACATAATTGTACACTGTGTGAACAGCGACCGCCCAAACCCACAAATTAAATGAAAACTGCATGCTCAAACGGAAGTCATCACTGCTTGCACAGTGTTTAATAGAATGTTGACACACACACACATTAAACTTTCAAATGTCATTTCTCTTTTGTTCATGGATGGACAGAGCCTTAATCTTGACATAGTGGGATTAACCTATCTATCTTTAGGAGTGACTAGGCAGAAGTGTTAACCCCAGGGTGCGGTCCCACTGACTGTATCCCCTCAGCCTACACCAAATAATTCAGTTTTTTCTGCCTAGTCTAAGGAGAAGACATTGCTCTCTTTAGGCCCATGGCTTGGAGGCTTTTAGTTTGGATTCATTTTTTTGATTTTTGATTTATTTAAGTTTTTCCTGTGATCTTCAATCAACTGCAGACTGGACGACAGGCTGGATCCAAGATCATTTTATTCTTCCCATTTTCTGCCATCGAGCGTGTGCCGACCATAGCTGCGGGCTGGGTTGTCCACGACATGCCCGTCACTCTATGGGTGGCCGATAAGCTATACATTCCAGGGCTTGCATAAAGACCGATCTACAGGGCCGAGTCGCAGTAGCCTGGCCGACAGTCATCTCCGTTACCATGCAGAAGATGCACTGTCCAGGATGCTTCCAGCATAAACCCACAGGAAGGGTAAGTAGCTACTACCTTGCTTTAGCAAGACAGAGCTGAGCATACTTGAGAGGTGAGTAAAAGGCTGCATCTCCCTTCTCCCCCCCCCCCCCCTCTTCCTCCTCCTAGGCTCTCTGAGCTAGCTGCTGGACAGGGGTTCCTCTGGGGAGCTTCACTTGGGGAACCATAAGTCACTAAATCAGTGTATAAGCTGAATGTCCTGCTCCATGCTGTCGGCGGCATTGTTTGGTGTGTCCATGCTGTATTTTTTTTACTTGCACAAATGTATAAAGCCGCATAAGAGTTTCTGCTTTCCTGTGTGTCTTGCTCCATGCTGTCGATGCCCAGGTTGGTGTCCATGCTGTATTCTCACTAGCGGCCATCTTCTTGTAAGCCGCTTTTTTGGCGATTTCTGCTGAGGTGTACTGACTGCTGCTTTACTCTGCTGCACCGTGGTTTTCTGCCCTGTTGGCCTCTAGTGTCAGATCAGCGGCCATTGAACCATAGATCAGACCATTTTAACCACTTGCAGACTGCCGCACGTACATTTACGTCGGCAGAATGGCACGTACAGGCACATTGGCGTACCTGTACGCCCCTGCCTAGACGCGGGTCAGGGGTCTATTTTTGTATATAGCGCAAAAAAAAAACGCAGAGGCGATCAAATACCACCAAAAGAAAGCTCTATTTGTGTGAAGAAAAGGACGCAAATTTTGTTTGGGAGCCACGTCGCACGACCGCGCAATTGTCTGTTAAAGCGACGCAGTGCCAAATTGTAAAAACCCCTTGGGTCATTTAGTAGCATTTTGGTCCGGGGCTTAAGTGGTTAAAAACGGCAGATGAACAGATACACACTGCGACTGAGCAGTCTGAAAGACTGACAAAAATCGCAGCCCCACAAACAGCCTTCGATCCCAGCTTTGGGGAGCACAGATCGACAAACACACTCTGCAGGCAGCAGCTCTGCTAGCTATACCATTTGTTACTGTTCCTGGGTGGTGAGTCCTCTGGGGGAGGAAACCCCTCATCTCTGCTGCAGCCAGGAGTAATGGGTTACTTGTTTGGGGGTCCCTGTGTCAGGTGTGTGGACAGCATGGCGTCGGAAGCAGACGCTTTTTCCCCTGAAACACCTAAGCTGGCAATTGATTCCCTTGCACCCGATTTATTCGTGGACACTGCGTGGCAATCCTAGATGCCTTTGTAGCCAAAGTGGAAGCAGCGCGTGGGAGAACAGGGGCTAGAAAGCGCCCCCTCCCGCCACCGCCATCTGCTAGGGACAACTCAGATGCGTTGCCGGGTCCAGCTAGCACTCATGACACTGGCCCTGAGGTATCTGAAGATGCGGACCAGAAACCCTCTTTACGAGTTTCTTGAAAAGATGGACCTCGCCCCCGAGAGTGGACCCTCCTCTGTCCAGATTAAACCAGCTCCACCATACCATTCTGCCTTCAAAGACTCTGCGGACGAGAAGGCTGAGGCGATCACCTGCAACATGTACACGGTAGTGTGTTGACGGTATGCCCTGGTGTCTCAGACACGCACGGAAGGGGCAAAGATGTTGCTCTATGGGTTACAAGCATCAGGCTTCCTGATGGTAGCCCTACATGACCTACTAGTACAAGACCTAAAATTCATTTATGAATCAGCCTTGGTCACTATTCCTCTGCTGGCCAGAGCTTCAGGTCAGGCGGTGGTGTTACGCCGTCTACTTTGGTTAAGATCTGGTCCGATAACCAATCTTCCAAAAAAACGCCTTGATGGACTTGCCGTTTAAGGGCGACAGACTTTTTGGAACTCCCCTGGATGACATAATTAAAGATGCTACAGGAGGTAGAGCACACTGCTCCCACATTCCAAAAAGGGGGAAGGATCCACGCAAGGGCCCTTCTTTACCACACACAATGGTTTTTTTTTTTTCTCCGCCCAGTATGGCAGGTAAAAGACCACAGGCTGATAAAGCGCCTGCTCAGGGTCTGAGACGTCCCTGGTTTCGCAAACAACAAAGCTGCAGACAAAGCTACGTCCGCATGAAGGTTTGCCCCCACCCATCTATCAGGTGGGGGGATGTCTTTGCAAATTCGCGACCCAGTGGACATTTTTAGGTCCCCAACCGGTGGGTTTGCAAAGTAGTGTCTTCAGGGCACAAGATAGAACTTTTATCTTGCCCACCAAACAGATTTTTTTCCCTCCAACCGCCAGCTACAACCGATTTCTCAGGAAGCCCATTTGGGGCAGTTCAAGACCTGCTGAAACGCGGGGTGGTTATTCCTGTCCCAGTACAGGATCGGTTTCAGGGATTTTACTCCAATCTGTTCATAGTACCAAAGAAAGAGGGTGTTCGCCCAATTCTGGACCACAGGGCCTTCAATTGCTTCATAAAGGTACAAGATTCCGGATGGAATTGATTCGCTCTGTCGTCACTGCCCTCCAGCCAGGGGACTTTCTGGCATCCTTGGACATCAGCGATGCCTAATTACATGTCCCCATATGCACAAGCATCAGCGACTTCTGTGCTTTGCATTCGGGGAAGACCACTATTTGTGGCTCTCCCCTTTGGCCTGGCATTGGCACCCAAGGGTGTTCACCAAGGTGCTTGCCCTAAATTCTCGCCCTACTAAGACAACGTGGCATCGCTGTCATGGGCTACTTGGACGACCTGCTTCTGAGGGCCGCTTCAGCCACAGAATTAGAGGTGACTGTGTCTATAACATTAGACCCTCAGACACTTGGGTGGCTACTGAACATTCAGAAGTCAGTAATGGTAACGACTCAACGCCTAGTATATCTGGGATTGATTCTGGAATCCTCAGAGGCAAAGGTTTGCTTCCCTGTGGACATCTCAGAAGGGTCGTCACTCCGCTTTTGCATGCAAGTCCTGGGCCTCATGGTGGCCTCCTTTGAGGCGGTACCATAGGCGCAATCTCTTACGCGAGTTCTGCAGAAGGAAATTCTGTCCAGATGGGACAAGCGCCCATCATCCCTGGATTGCCTTATCAGGGTTAGCCACTTGGTCAGGGCCTCCCTTGTTGGTGGCTGACCTCAACAGCACTTCTGTCCGGGAAGTCGTTCCTTCCTTTCACTGGATAGGCATCACAACGGATGCCAGCCCTACCGGTGGGGGAGTCTGGGGGGTTCAGTCGACCTTGGGTCGCTGGTCTCCAAAGGATTCCCAAAGTCTCCAAATGACGCGGGACGCAGATATCAATATGGCCAATAGCACATAATAGCGTGCCTCAGCTGGGTCACGTATCTCATCACATGAGCCGCGACTCCCAGCTGTTTGGGGAACGCAAATAATGAGCTTCACATGATGCGCAATGTGCCTCGGCCAATCACGCACCGCCTGTATCACAGCGGCGTCACGTGACCGATGACGCAACAAGCGAACGACATTGTGACCAATCACGCACCTTCGCGTGCCTTAGCAGGGTCTCATGACTCATCACATGAGATGTGACTTCCTGCCATGTGTGGAGCGCAAATAATGCGCTTCACATGGCTAGCCGTCCACCCTCATATGGTGTGTAAACCCCACACCCTAGAATAAATGTGACCCCGGGGGCGCCATGCGACACGCTGTGCAAACACAACACAGCGCCCTCAGTGGTCACAAGCCAAAGTGGCCCCTTCCAATTCTGGGGAAGTCATTGAATGTGCGCCCCAACCAATGGTGTGCTTCGATCAAACACTTATCCCAGCCTGCAATTTTTTTAATCATTCCAAATGTGCCCATTTTAAAAAAAAGCAAAAAGTTCATTTAAAAATGGATTATAGAAAGAACGACCCCATAAATTGAAATCTATTGGAAAGGCTGGGTGAATCAATGATCAAATCAGATAAAAATGGACCATTGAAATTGGGGGAATATACGACATGTCTGATGAATAGACATAGTACAAATAAGCACAACGGGGGAAAGTGTCTCCCATTGCGCGAACCCCCATTAACATTGAGATCCATGTATGCATAAATTCAAATGAAATAAATACACATATATGAAAAAAACTTCAACGGGATAAAAAATAAAATGTAAATAAATAAAATAAGAATAAAAAAGAAATAAATAAAATAGAAACTGAAAAAATCATGAATAGGATAATAGGGAGGATAACCACAATAAATACTGCCTCCAGCGGGGGAGAACCCCACCCTCCAAAAGCCTACCACCATGGAGCATTAGGGTCGTCCACCCAAGTCCTAAAAAAAAACCTTTGTTCACCTGGGAGGAACCAGCGAAAGCCCCCCAGTGGAGCCAGCGGGGACCCAGAGGGTGCCAGAGAATACCGAGCAGTGATCCTATCCCAAACCCGAAGGACCTGCCTTGTAAGGGGAGAGGTCGTAGAAGACAACCCTCTGTGCTCCTTCAACAGCCAGGGGGCGTAGGCCAAGTCCCTATCGCCATACTCTTCTCTTCTCTTTTTTTTGGGGGGGGGGGGGGGGCGAATTTAAGGCCCTTAACTAAAACTGACAATTTTTCCTGTGAGAAGACCTTGGCACTTAAATTGAAAACTCCTTGTCCTCTTATGTGCGCCTTCTCTTTCCTCTTCTGAACATTTTGAAGCAGGGGTTTATTGATAAAGGGTATGATCCTGAACTCATAGAACTAGACCTCAGAACTACTTTGGAAACTGATGGGAGTTCCCTACTTGAGATCAAACCCATGCGTGAACGAGACAACAGTTTTAAGTGGGCTCTACTTACTTTGTTCTCTACCCACTATAGACAAGTAAAATCCATTATTGCTAATTATTGGAAAATCTTAAAGAATGATCGCGTCCCAAGTACAGTGTTTGAATTACTGCGCCGGCATATACTGAGCACAGTACACTCGTGTATAGTCGGACAGGCTCGGCTTCTCTTGCAGTCACGTCTTGGGCGCACAGGACGTGACCACGAGAGGAGCCGAGCCTGCCTGACTATACACGAGTGTACTGCGCTCGGTATATGCCGACGCAGTAATTAAAATTCAGCGCAGGGATCGAGCGAGGAGGACACCGCAGAAGGACGCCAGACCCGACGAGGAGGACACCACCGAAGCCGCAGACGGACGCTGGACCCGACGAGGACGACACCACCGAAGCCGCAGACGGACGCTGGACCCGACGAGGACGACACCACCGAAGCCGCAGACGGACGCTGGCCACCGATGGACGCCGCACAAGACACCAAAACAGGAATGCGGGTCCACTTTAGGGGTGCACGCTATACGCCGGAGCGCGCAATACCCCAATAAATACGGTACACGCATTTAGGCAGTATTTATTGTAGTTATCCTCCCTATTATCCTATTCATGATTTTTTTCATTTTCTATTTTATTTATTTTATTTTATCTCTTTGAAGTTTTTTTTTTTAATATATTTGTATTTATTTCATTTGAATTTATGCATACATGGATCTCAATGTTATTGGGGGTTCGCCCAATGGGAGACACTTTCCCCCGTTGTGCTTATTTGTACTATGTCTATTCATCAGACATGTTGTCTTATATTCCCTCAATTACAATGGTCCATTTTTATCTGATTTGATCATTGATTCACCCAGCCTCCCAAATAGATTTCAATTTAGGGGGACGTTCTTTCTATAAACCATTTTTAAATAAACTTTTTCCTTTTTAACCACTTCCCGACGGCCGTACGAAAATATGCGGCCGTCGGGATGCCCTGAATCTCTGACAGGGCGCATATATGCGCCCTGCTCTTTCCTCGTTCCCCGAGCGCGCTCCCGAGCGCGCAGCGGGGAATTTCTGTACTGGCCGTGTCCCCTGGACACAGCCAATCACAGATCGCGCTAAATAGCCAATCACAGCGGCTATTTACAGCGCGATCTGTGTGGCCAATGGGAGATGATCTCAAATGTAAACAGATGAGATCATCTCTCATTGCCTGCTCTCTCTCCTCACACACACAGTGCGTGTGAGGAGAGAGAGAATCTGTAAGTGTTACAGTGTATCTTAGTGCATTTTACTGTGCCAAAAAAGTGTCAAAACTTTACAGTGCCCAATCAGTGCCCAGTGATACCTGTGCCACCAGTACCACTTGTGCAACTAGTGTCCACCTGTGTGTCCACCTGTGCCACCATTATCCATGTGCCACCATTATCCACCTGTGCCACCACCATTCCCACAGCATCCACCTGTGCCACCAGTGCCCACCTGTGATCCGTATCCACCTGTGATCAGTATCCACCTGTTGCCTCAGTACTTATCAGTGCCCACCTGTACCACCTCATCAGTGCCCACCTGTACCACCTCATCAGTGCCCACCTGTGCCACCTCATCAGTGCCCACCTGTGCCACCTCATCAGTGCCCACCTGTGCCACCTCATCAGTGCCACAGATCATCGCACATCTGTGCCGCCTCATCTGAGCACATCAGTACCAATCTCATCAGTACCCATCTCAGTGCCATTTGTGCCGCCTCATCAGTGCCATCTGTGCCGCCTCGGTGCCATCTGTGCCGCCTCATCAGTGCATATCTGCTGCCTCATCGGTGTACATCTGTTCCGCCACCTCAGTACCCATCTCTGCCACCATCTCTGCCTCCTCAGTACCCATCTCTTCCCACATCTGTGCCACACACCTGTAAAGTCGCCATGTCAAAACGTCTCTTTTCCTTAGAGCAGGCGTATCAAATTATTTCCACGGCTAACGAGAGCAACGGGGAGCTCTCTTCTTCCGATTCACATTCTAATTCAGACGTAGACTATGAGCCAGTCTGCAGTAGTGGATCAGAGACAGGCTTAGAGAGGGAAGATAGTCAGCCCGCCAAAAAAAGGCGCTCTGGTGAGGAGGCAGTGGCATCCACCAGCACAGTCATGCCATCCACCAGTACCGTCATGCCATCCACCAGTACCGTCATGCCATCCACCAGCACCGAAGTGCCATCCACAAATACTGAAGTGCCATCCACCAGCACCACAGTACCTCTGCAACAAAGGCCAAGGACCCATGCCAGCCTTCCCTATGCCCTTCAGTACCCCTTGTGGCTTCCTCCAAATTCCGGAGAAGCCAACATTCCCCCTTTCACTGCCCAGCCAGGAGTCCAGGTGAACACGGACAATTTTTCCCCAATTAATTTTTTTGATTTATTTTTTACTGAGGAACTGCTATAAAGCATTGTGGCCCAGTGCAACTTATATGCCCAACAATTTATCACCAACAATCCAACATCGTCTTATGCCCGTCCCTTCTGTTGGAGAGACCTTACAGTGGAGGAGTTTAGGTTTTTTTTAGGCCTCACATTTTGCATGGGACTCAACCCGAAAAATGAAAAGCATTCCTTTTGGTCAAAACGCCCCATATATCATATGCCAATTTTTTCTGCAACAATGCCCAGAACCAGATACTTCATGATCATGAGGTTCCTCCACTTCAACGATAACACCCAGTGCCTTCCCCGAAATCACCCAAATTTTGACATGCTTTTCAAAATACGCCTCTTACTAAATTATTTTTCTGAATTATTCCCCCAAATATATACCCCGGAACAAAACATTTGTGTCGATGAGTCCCTCGTTAAATTTTGTGGCCGACTGAAAATAAAACAGTTTATCCCCAGCAAAAGGGCCCGCTATGGGGTGAAGGTTTATAAACTTTGTGAACGAGCCGCAGGGTACCTGTATTCCTTCTTGGTCTATGAAGGGAAGGACACCCAGCTGAATCCCCCCAATTGCCCAGACTACTTGGGATCTAGTGGAAAAGTTGTCTGGCAACTAATCAACCCCCTCCTGGATAAAGGATATCACCTGTACGTGGACAACTTTTATACGTCTCTTCCCCTGTTCCACAACCTGCACCGGAAGCAGACCCCAGCATGTGGCACCGCCAGAAAGAACAGGAAAGGCTTTCCTCAAAGCCTTGTGAATCAAAAGCTGAAGAAAGGGGAATCGGCAAGTGTGCGCAACAAGGAGGTGCTGGCAGTGAAGTGGAAGGACAGAAGAGACGTATACATGTTGTCCTCCATCCACAACCATTCTTTTGTGGAAACCCGCAGAAGTCGTGGCACCACCACCCAAAAGCCCACCTGCATCCGGGACTACAATTTGTTCATGGGGGGAGTCGACCTAAATGACCAAATGTTGGAACCCTACCTTGCCACAAGGCGCACGTACCATTGGTACAAAAAAGTAGCAATTTATTTTTTTCATTTGGCCGTCTACAACTCCTATATTATCTATCACAAGTCCACCCAAAACCCCCTAACCTTCCTTGGCTACCAGGAGGAAATTACCACTACCCTGATATTTCAGAACGACCTACCCCAAAATATCCGATCAGATGTTCTAAGTCGACTCTCCGAACGCCACTTCCCTGATAAAGTCCCTCCCACAGCATCAGGCAGAATAGGTAAAAAAAAATGTAAAGTGTGTGCCAGTGAAGGAGTCAGACGAGAGACAGTTCATCATTGTGCCCAGTGTCCTTCCCAACCAGGCCTCTGTGTAGTTGGCTGTTTTCGCAGTTACCATACTAAACTAAATTATTAATCCTCCGTTCCTGCCTTCAAACACCTTCACACCCCTTATGCCACTGCCTGCTTTGTAACTGACCCCGGCTTGTTATTGGACCACGCTTCTGCCTAACGATTTTGTAATACCTCTGCCTGATCTGGAACTGACCCTGGACTGTTTTTCGACCATGCTTCTGCCCAACGATTCTGTAATACCTCTGCCTGATCTGGAACTGACCCTGGACTGTTTTTTCGACCATTCTTCTGCCTAACGATTCTGTAATGCCTCTGCCTGATCTGGAACTGACCTTGGACTGTTTGACAATGCCGTTTGCCTGCCTCTTAGACTGATCTTGTACCCTGCTACTGGACTAGCGGGATTTAACACAGGGGTCTCACATATGTGAGGGGCTCCAGAAAAGTTCTTCTAGATGAAGAAAACAATTTTTTTTTGTTTTCTCATCCTAGATTAGGGTCTGGTTGCCCGGAGGCTTCAAAGAGATTTGGGTGGGAGAAGCCTCTACCCCTGTCCCCATTCTGTCCTGAACGAGGCCCTCCTTCTGCCTGCTGCCTGTAGGACCTATGCCATTATGCCTCTGCCTGTTGCATGAACTGACCAGCTGCACTAACCCTGACGGGACAGTATCCCTGCCTGGACAATTGTGTATGCCGTTGCTGACCAAGTCCCTGCCTGCTGCCTGGACCAGTGCTATCCTGCTGTGTAGAACTGCGCTACTATTACCACAGGTAAGCTTTTGTTTACGCTTTGCTCAGCATAATGTATTTTGGGGTGTAATTCTTGGTATGTGCATGCTATGTGTCTCTGGAACACCGGACCGTGTTCCTTGCATGTTGGGTCTCCGTATGTGGTCAGGCTGTGTAGAAGTCTCACACATGGGGTATCATTTTACTCAGGAGGAGTAGCAGAATGTATTTTGGGGTGTCATTTTTGCTATGTACATGCTATGTGTTGGAAATATCTTATCAATTGACAACTTTGTGTAAAAAAAATGCGTTTTCATTTTTTTTCCACATATTCCCAAAACTTCTGGAAAAAAATGAACCGTTCAAAAGACTCATTATGCCTCATAGATTATACGTTGGGGTGTTAGCTTTCCAAAATGGGGTCACTTTGTGGGTAATTCCATTGTCCTGGTGTTCCAGGGCCTTCAAAAGTGTAATAGGTAGTCAACTAGTTAGATGTGCAATTTATGCTCCTAAAACCCCTGATGGCGCTCCCTGCATGTTGGACATCTGTATGTGGCCAGGCAGTGAAAAAGTCTCACACATGGGGTATCGTTTTACTCAGGAGGAGTAGCAGAATGTATTTTGGGGTGTAATTTGTGGTATGCACATGCCATGTGAGAGAAATAAGCTATTACAAGGACAATTTTGAGAATTTTTTTAAATAAAAAATAAAAATCTTAATTTTGAAAAGTATTGTGGGAAAAAATGACAACTTCAAATAACTCACCATGCCTCTTACTAAATACCTTGGAATGTCTACTTTCCAAAAAGGGGTTATTTGGTGGGCATTTGTACTTTCCTGGCTTGTTGGGGTCTCAAGAAATTAGAGAGGCCTTCAGTACATCAGGTGTGATCATATGTGATATTTTTTTATGATTTGCACTATAGCTTGTAGTCTCTAAAACTTTCACACAGACCAAATAATTTCCAAAAATTTAGGGTTATTTTTATCAAAGACATGTAGCAGTGTAAATTGTGGCCAAAATTTATGAAGAAAAAATAATAATTTGCAAAATTTTATCACAGAAACTAAGAAAAAATCATTTTTTTTTCAAAATTTTCTGTCTTTTTTTCATTAATAGCGCAAAAAATAAAAAACCCAGAGGTGATCAAATACCACCAAAAGAAAGCTCTATTTGTGGGAAAAAAAGGACAAAAAATTAATTTGGGTATAGTGTTGCATGACTGAGTTATTGTCATTCAAAGTGTGAGAGCCCTGAAAGCTGAAAATTGGTCTGGTCAGGAAGGTGTTTAAGTGCCCAGTAGGGAAGTGGTTAATAAATAGGCACATTTGGAATTCTTTAAAAAAAAAAAAATCCAGGCTGGGGCAAGTGTTTGATAGAAGCACACCATTGGTTGGGGCGCACATTCAATGACTTCCCCAGATTTGGAAGGGGCCACTTTGGCTTGTGACCACTGAGGGCGCTGTGTTGTGTTTGCACAGCGTGAGTGTCGCTGTGTGTGCCGCACGGCGAGCCCTGGGTCACATTTATTCCAGGGTGTGGGGTTTACACACCATGTAATGAGGGTGGACGCACGGCGTGCCGTGTGAAGTGCATTATTTGCACTCCACACATGGCAGGAAGTCACATCTCATGTGATGAGTCATGAGACCCTGCTAAGGCACGCGACGGTGCGTGATTGGTCACAATGTCGTTCGCGTCATCGGTCACGCGACGCCGCTGTGATACAGGCGGTGCCTAATTGGCCGAGGCGCATGGCGTGTCATGTGAAGCACATTATTTGCATTCCACAAACAGCTGGGAGTCGTGGCACATGTGAGCTACGCAACCCAGCTGAGGCGCGCTATTATGTGCAATTGGTCATACTGATATCTGCGACCCGCATCATCGGTCATGTGACACCTCTATGGTGTATGGCGATACACGATTGGAAGAGACATACGCGGCCAGTTCCCCCCCCTTGCCATTTGTTTTCTTTTTAATCATTATGGTCTATCAATTTGACCTATTTTTAAATTTTTATAACTTTTTATTACCCTCTGACACTTGTTTTCATAACAAAGTGTCTCTGTACACTATGGATGTACATATTTTTAAGCTTTTGCTTGTTGATCTGGAAGCAGTTTCCGATTGGGCGGACTCCCGGGGGTGTTCCTGTGTCCGGGGTCATGTTTTACATTTAAGAGAGAACAGCACTAGTGGAGGCACGCCCCAGACGAAGCAAGATTTTGTGAAACGCGTCGAGTGACTCCACTGCTTCCACATATATTGATCGATATGTCCTTTCCATCTACCTTGATGTGTTTCCTAAACTTTATCAAAACTCAGTGCCTATGGTATCACACTATGTGCGCCTGTTTTTCTCCTTCACACATTGACTTACGGGTTTGACCGTCTGAGAATAGGGAAAATTGAATACTTGCCTTCCTGTAATTTTCCTTTCCTGGTGCCGACCTATGGCAGCATACCAATGGTCATGGCTCCGCCCCCGACTGACACACAGGACCACTTAACTCTCTCATAAAAGGAGTAGCCCCCCCTATTAGGCATTCTTTGTAACTAGACCTCAGAACCGCAGAGCAGTCCACCAGGGAGGGTGTATGCTGCCATGGGTCGGCACCAGGAAAGGAAAATTACAGGAAGGTAAGTATTCAATTTTCCCTATTCCTGGTGCCTCCATGGCAGCATACCAATGGTCAAATAACTCGCTTACAGGGAGGGGACTGCTCAAAAAATATCCTTTAATGAATTAGAGTGGAGTATTCCAGCATTCTCCTCCCAAAGTCACGGGAGGTGAGAATTGCAGGATCTAGGCTGTAGTGTGCCATAAAGGTGCTGAAGGAAGACCAGCTTGCCGCCTTGCAGATTGTCTCCGGGGAAACCCGTGCCAAAGCTGCCCAGGATGAGGCGATTCCTCTCGTTGAGTGAGCGTTTACCGCTTTAGGAACAGGAATACCACTAGCCCGATACGTTTCTTGGATGAGTTTTACAATCCAGCTTGCCACTGTTGTCTTGGAGGCTGCTTCACCCTTCCTCGCCCCTCTGGGGATGACGAAGAGGCGCTGGCCCTTCCGGAACCCCTGAGTTAGCTTAAGGTAGTGCTTCAAGGATCTGGCTACATCTAGCTTGTGTAAGCTTGAGGAGGCTAGCTCTTCTTTGAACGTAGGAAGGACCCATTCTTGATTGAGATGAAAGGCCGAAGGCACTTTGGGAACGAATTGGTGAATGGGCTGTAAGACCACCCTGTCTGGGAAGAAGGTGATATAAGGTTCCTGGGCTCCCAGGGCTTGGATTTCCGATACTCTGCGCCCTGACGTAATGGCAATTAGAAAGGCCGTTTTACCAGTAATGCTTTCCAATGAGCAATCCTCCGTAGGAGCGAAGGGGGGACGTGCCAGAGCTTCTAGTACTACTGTTAGGTCCCACTTAGGGTATAGTGACTTTCTAGGTGGGCGTAGCCTAAGTACTGCTTTCAGGAACCGGTCCACCAACGGGTTGTGAGCCCAACGGGTATCCGTCAGGGCTGAGATGGCAGACACCTGGACTTTTAGTGTACTGAGGCCTAAACCTAGATCTAATCCAGTCTGTAGGAACAATAGAACATTATGAACTCCGGGAAAAAGTGGGTTGAACTGGTTGGATTCCGCTAAGTCCACAAACTTCTTCCATATTCTGTAGTAGGTAGCATTTGTGGATGCTTTCCTTGCCTGTAAAAGGGTTTGAATGACATCGTGTGAGCACCCTAAGTCGCCCAGCCTCCTCTGCTCAATTTCCAGGCCCTCAAGCCCAGGATCTCCGGATGTGGGTGAAGGAAGTCGCCTTGTGATAGAAGGCTGTACCTGAGCGGTAGCGAAATCGGACTGCATAGTGATAGACTGATCAAGAGCGGGAACCATGGCCTCCTCGGCCAATACGGGATGATTGCTAGGATGGTGACATCTTCCCTCGTTAGACGTTGGAGAAACCTCAGAATTAACGGAGTTGGGGGAAAGGCATAACCCAACTGAAATATCCAGGGATGGGTCAAGGCGTCTACCCCTGCTGAGGTCGGACACGGTCCCCTCGAGAAGAACAGGGGGGTCTTCGCGTTGAGAGGGGAGGCAAAAAGATCTATTTGGGGAGTCCCCCACTGTTGGCATATTTCATTGAAAACTTCCTGGTCCAAAGACCACTCGTTGTTGCTGCAGAATGACCTTGAAAGGCGATCGGCTAATTGGTTCTCGGGCCCCGGAATGTAGGACGCCCAAAGGTCGCATAGGTTCTTTTCCGCCCAGGAGATTATTGGAGTCACCTCGTTGAGTAGTGCCCTGCTGTGTGTGCCCCCCTGGTTTTGAACGTAGGCCACAGCTGCCCGGTTGTCCATTTGAAGGACGGGTTTGTTCCTGAGGAGAGGGGCTAAGTGTAGGAAGGCCATCCAAGCGGCCCTCAGCTCTAGGATATTGGAAATTACTCCCTCCGCACTGAACGGCCACTTCCCTTGAACTAGCTTGTCTTGGGTGTGGGCCCCCCAACCAAGCTGGCTGGCATCTGAGGTCACGGTGGTCCAGATGATTGGCCCGAGAGACCGAGGAACTAGCAGATTGGAAGGTCTCGTCCACCACCATAGGCTGGACTTCATCGAAGAGGTGACAACTATTCTCTGCCTGAGGTGTTCTTTCCCCCATTGTGTTAGGAAACCCAGTTGGAATTCCCGCAGATGCCATCTGGCCCATTTTGTCATTGGTATACATGAGGCAAGGGAACCTGTGAGGCTCAGACAGTCTGAAGCTGACATGCTGCGGGACCCAATTGCCCTCTTTACTTTTTGGATCAGGATTGGAATTTTCTCGGGTGGAAGAGAGACCGTTCTTTCTGGGGTATTGAATGAGGCTCCCAAATAAGTCATTTTCTGTGTTGGTGTTAGTTGGCTTTTTTCCAGGTTGATTAGCCAGCCGAACCTGGACAAGGTGTTCCGTACTGTCTGAATGTGTTCCACTAAGGTGTTTTTGTGCTGGGACAGAATCAGAATATCGTCCAGATAGTATAGTACTCGGATTCCGTTTTCCCGAAGGGGCGCTAGGACGGCCCCCAAGACCTTCGTAAACGTTCTGGGAGCTGATGAGATTCCAAACGGGAGACATTGGAACTGTAGATGAAGGTCGCCGACTTTGAACCGTAAGAAATGCTGGAACTGGTTGTGTACGGGAATATGTAGATACGCATCTTGAAGATCTATGAAGGCCATCCAGTCCCCGGTTGGACCGATAGGATCACCGTGTTCAGCGACTCCATCTTGAAGCGCTCCAATCTGATATACTTGTTTAACCTCTTTAGATCCAATATGGGCCTCCATCCTCACGTCTTCTTGGGAACCAAAAAGACGGGAGAGTAGAATCCCGAATGCGTCTCTGACTCCGGTACCGGAAGAACTGCCTTCTGTTGTAGGAGTATTCGGATGTATTGAAAAAGCACTTCCCTCTTCTCTTTGGAGGATGGGATTTTGGTATTTTGGAAGGAAAAGGGTGGAGGGCGGGACTAGAACCTCCAAAAATGTCCTCGGAGGATGGTGGACACTACCCATTGGTCGGTGCAACCTTCCACCCAAACCTGCGCATAGGATTGGAGTCTTGCTCCTACTAAGCCGGCCTGGGTGGTAGGGGAGTCAAAAAGACTTTGGGATATCCCCAACCGAAGAGGTGGGCTTTGGCTTCCCAGATCTAAGGAAGGAGGCCTGTGACCCTCTCCAGCCCCTTCTGTACTCTCTACCTGGGCGGTAGGATCTTGAGTCCCTTCCTCTCTGCTGGGAGCGAATCTCTTCCTCCTGTTCCTATCTTGTGGGATCAAACCACTCTTTCCGCCCGTGACTCTGGTAATCGCGGAGTCCATTTTCTCCCCAAACAGCGCTTTCCCGTCAAATGGAATGCGGCACCACGACTGCTTGGACGATGCGTCTGCCGCCCATGGTTTCAGCCAAAGGGCTCTCCGGGCCGTGATAGAGTATAGCATAGCCCTGGAGGAACATCTTAGAACGTCTATAGCCGCCTCCGCCATAAAATCCGATGCCAGCTTCAGTTCATCCAGCGCCTTGATAACCTCTTCGGTGTCAATGCCAGCTCTGAGAGCTGTCTCAATGTTATCCGACCACACCCTGGTGGCCCTGGAAATGGAAGACAATGCCACTGCCGGCTTGCAGGCCCCACCGGTTGCCTGGTATACCTTTTTTAGATCCGTGTCGATCCTTCGATCTAGGGCATCCTTGAAGGAGACCGCGTCCTCAAGGGGTAGGGTCGTATTCTTGGCCAGCCTCATGACCGAGGCATCCACCGCTGGAATGGAGTCAAAGAGCTTGGAATCCGACTCTGCTAAGGGATATAACTTCTGGAAACGATTAAAGGCGACTGGTCTCTTATCTACCTTCTGCCATTCCGCTAATATAATCCCTTTAATTTCCTCCATTAGCGGGAAATTTGCAACCTTTTTTGTCAAATGAGGAAAATATTTTTTTGTTTTGGATGGAGGCTCAGGGTCCTCCTTCCACTGGATAGCGTCCTTCACTGCTACCACAAAGGGCTCTACCAAGTCGAAGTCAAAGGTTGAAAACTCTTCCTCGTTTGCGACGGGCTTGTCCTCTGAGATGCTTCCCCCAGGTGTGAGGTAGATGGCCCTGCGACCTCCTGCACAGCGGAAGTGGGAGATGGAATACTTTGTGTTGAGGCCAACTCTCTGATTGATTCCTTGATCAGATCTTTAATGGAGTCTGAGGAACCCTTTCTTTCGGCTGTAGCCTCCAAAAAACATTGGCCACAGGCTAACTTCCCTGGCATGGCCTTCCTCCCACAAACCCAACAGTCATCCCTCTTTGGTTTGGAGGAGGAGTGGTGGGAGGAACTCTGATGGCTACTTGAGTTACGGCCTGAAGTGTGGGAGTGACCCGAACTTCTGTAGCTCCTCGAGCCCCCGTCGTGGGAGGATCTGTGCGATGAGTCTCGTTGCGGGCTGTGAAGACAAAATCACAGGGAACTGTATTGTGAGCCTGTTAGGGAGGTGCTCTTTTTTCCCTAAAAAACCTAACTGTCTGATGCAGCCCTTACCTACCGTGTTTCCCCGAAAATAAGAAACCGTCTTAGGATTTTTTTTCCTCAAGAAATCACACTATGGCTTATTTTCGGGGG
The DNA here is from genome assembly GCA_029574335.1 of Rana kukunoris. Classification (NCBI taxonomy): domain Eukaryota; kingdom Metazoa; phylum Chordata; class Amphibia; order Anura; family Ranidae; genus Rana; species Rana kukunoris. The sequence goes on from CM056058.1 coordinate 35,091,385, forward strand.
GTGTCTTATTTTTATTACAGAAAATAAAGGTTGCCTACCTGAACCACACTTGCGCTTCTTAGCATTTCCTCTGTCCACCTGTAGACTGAGATTATCGTATTCTGCACGCCATTTTTGGACCATTCGGATATCCAACTTCTTCTCTTTGCAAAAAGCCGTAAGATTCTTGCCTCGGGAGTCCTCCACAATTCCTTTCTTGTACTCAACAGAATAACTCTTTCTTTTTGCACTCATCTTGTCTGGTTGTACAAAAAGATAGGCCAGCAAAGCTGATGTGGATCACAGTGGAGCTGGGGTGATCTGTTTGTGTGGGGTGAGAGAGGGGTTTGCTGGTCAATGCTGGGAGAATCTTTTTGCTTTACAGAGTGTTCTTCTCCTCACAGCTCCTGAGCACCAGTACAGTAACATACACCTATGACGTGTTGTTTACCGCGCCGCGCCGCATACGACATGCCTATCACTACAAGATTCAACACTACATCTTATTTTCGGAGATTCGACACTACATCTCATTTTCGGAGATTCGACACTACATCGCTACGTCTTATTTTCGGAGGGGTGTCTTATATTTCTATCTTGCGTCGAAATCCCGCTACGGCTTATTTTCGGAGTACGTCTTATTTTCGGGGAAACACGGTAGTGGATTGTAGAGGATCTTTTTGTAGCGGCATGACTATGTCCAGAGTAGCTATGAATAAATTATATAGAAGTCTGAGGATTTTGGGCAAGTGAAACTGTACGAATACCTCTATAAACCCCCCTCCCCCTGTATGCAAAATAAAAGTAGCATATACTGACGCCTACCATAAAATACATATATGTCCAAAGCCAAGAAAATAATTTAAAACAAAGGGAATGAATGCCTTTTAAACACACATTTTTTTTTTTTTTTTTTATCAAACTATATTTGCAAAAAATAAGGCATTAAGGTGCTTTACCTTGGCCGGGATCCATAGTGCTAATGCAGCAGGGAAGAGAATGCAGCCAGAGATGCTCCTCCACCAGTTGCCTGCTCTCATATGAGTAAGCCAGGCTTGTTTAAATAGTTGGAGTACCAAGATGGCTGCCAGATGCGTTGTGCTCATGCGCGGCCGCGACTCCGCCCACCGAGGTGACGAGGCTGAGACGCGCGAGGCGTCCCACAGCCTGTGGAGTGGCTGGGGCTGGAAAAACTCCGCCGGAGAGCCTCTCCTCTCTGTCCCCTTCTCTCCCCTGAACCGCGATACTGAGGGTGAGACACCACTGGCACCCTGAAACGGACATTGCCCTCCAATGAAATCTAAGGGAGGAACCGAGCAGGGGGTGCCTAGGACAGTCAGCCTGTATCACCTGGCGAGGAGATGGATATGCTCCTGGAGGTATGTGTAAACTTGCCATAAAAAGATCCACAGAAAAAAAGGCTCCTATACTTATCTGGTGCCTTTAGCAGCCCAAGTGATACGACTCCGTCCTGCAGGGGAGCATGAACCTGCAACGGTCGCACCATAAGACTGTGAGGTAGAGCTGAGACACGATCCTGCGGGGATTAGGACAGAAAAAAGAATGCCTAATGGGGGGGGGGGGCTACTCCTTTTATGAGAGAGTTAAGTGGTCCTGTGGAGCCATGACCATTGGTATGCTGCCATGGAGGCACCAGGAAATACCATCTTCAAGTACCTGTCATCCTCCTTTCGTTTGGTGGTTTGCCATTAGAAGATCTGGTCTTGCGGTGCCAACAGTCTACATATTTACTCTGCTTTATTGACCCTCTGGGCGTATGCTTATCTGTGTTCAATAAGCCTCTGCTGTATTGGTGGCGGGTTCATCACCTGTGTTCCAGAGTGAATCACTGTTTTTTTTTCCACATCAGACTCAACCAGAATACAGGACAGCGAGACATGCTCAGGGTGACTCTGCCCTTCACGTCTCATCTATGGTCTCGCATCACATGTGGTTTTCCATTAATTTGCCTTTTTTTTTTTTATTGTTCACTTCTTTCCTTGCTGTTATATCCCAGCAAAAAGAGAGAAATAAAAAAAAGAAAGTCAATCTTAAATATACTTTTTTAGTTATGGCCGTCATTCCATAGAGAAAATCCCGCCCCTGGGTTTACTATCTTTCCTTCGTCTTTTAATTCCCCACTAGTCCTAACCCCCCCACCTCCCTTCGGTTCTGTCGGCAGTTTTTAGGTTTAGTTTTGCTATTACTACCTAGGTCTCACCTGTCTCTTTCTATCATTGCCTGTACAAATTTTTCTGATGTTTTTAAATGCTCTCCATTGCTCCCAGACTGTTCTGCTTCTAGCCTCTTCTACCAATTCTCCCCGTCCCAGATATTTAATTTCTGATATATAATCAACTCGGTATATCCAGTCTTTTATGGATGGCCTCTGTGGGTGTAGCCATTTTTTTGCAATTGGGCCCTTTGCTGCATTCAGCAACACCGAGGCCAGAGTCGATCCATACCGTTTTTTTTGGCCTATCCGTTCCATGGAACAAACAGGTCAATGGGTTTCGTATGATCTTTTCTCCTGTAATTTATTCTATATATTCTAAAACTTCTTTCCAGTACTCTTGTATTCTCGGGAAGTCCCACAAAACATTCAAATGTGGTTCCTACTTGGTTACATTCTCTCCAGCACAATGCAGAGTTATTTGGGTGTATTTTATTCATGCTTTCAGGGGTCAAATGCCAACGAACCATACATTTATAATTTGTCTCAATTGTGGTGATGTCAGTAGCATAGTTAAACACTGCACCTATTATATGTGAGTCCTCTAGCTTTTTCCCGATGTCTTGTCCCCACTTTTCTACGCATGTCAGTGTTCCCTGTGTCTCTAAGTCTGTTAATATCCCATATAGTACCGCAATTTCATGTTGTAGTGATTTTCCGATGGAGCATAGTTTTTCTATTGTATTTAGTGTTTTATCGTCTCTAATTGGCTGTGCTAAAGTGCTCACAAAGTGTTTTAATTGAAAATATTCCCATTCGCTCAAATGTTGAACCCCTTCCTGTGTTTGTAGTTCGTTTCTTGACCTTATTTTCCCAAGTGTAACAATTTCCCCTAATCTTTTAGTACCCAAATTCTTTCCCATTCGTGTCTTGTTACCGGGTGGAAAGAAATTTGTGCCCGCTAATGGGACTAATGGGAGTTGTATTCCCATTTGTCCCACTTATATAATGTGTTCCATATTTTAAATACATTTTTCGTTATACCGTGTGTGTCCGTGACCATTTTTCAAAATTTAGGTGGAATCCAAACGTTCTTATTTAATTGTGTCAAACTTATTGTGTCTTCCATCTGTACCCATTTCTTTTGAGTGTATATGTTTGTCCATTCAACTAACCTTGCTAAAATTACGGCATGGTAATAGGAAATGTTTTCTGTAAATCTTTTTCTTCTTTTGCGTCTATTCCCAGGTTCAGGATTACCGTTTTCATAGGATTAATTTTAAAATTAGAAAGTTCCCCATATTTGTTTATTTCTTTCATTACATTTGAAAGAGAGAGTCTCGGCTTGGTCACATATAGGAGTATGACGTCTGCGTACGCCGCAACCTTATACTCCTCCTCTCCCACTCTCACCCCCCCCTATATCCGAATTGTTCCGTCTCCTGGCCAATAGTGGTTCCAACAATTTAACATACAGGAGGGGCGAGAGCGGGCAACCCTGTCTCGTTTCGTTCATCATTTCAAACACAGACGACACACTCCCGTTTCTTTTGCTACATTCTTGAATATGTTTCTAGTTTCAAGTTCCATCAATTCTCTAAGTTGAGACATGCGGGGGAACCCCAATTGTATTGTATTCCTTGCTCTTGCAGCACCCGTAGTAATGGTCTTAGGTCCTGGTATATTTGAATGTTGTGCTCTTCAAGTTTTATTGGAGACTTTCCTCTCAGATTTTTCCATAGTTGATTTTTCTCTTCCCAGCTTTCAAATCTTATGATGATATCTCTGACTCTCCTGTGGTATGTCTCTTGGCCTTCTTATCCTATGAGCCCATTCAATTCTTAGTGGGGAAGTTATTCCTCTATCCAATAGTGGTTTACAAATTTTCCGTATTATTTCTGGGAGATTTTCTGACTGAGAGGATTCTGGGACTCCACGTATTCTAATATTTTTCCTTCTGTCTCTATTCCCCTGGTCTTCTACTTTGTACGCTTGTTCCTGTTGTTCTTTTTTTATCATTTTAGTTTCCTCCTCCAATTTTATTAATGGTACTTTTATTCAAATCTTTTTTTTTTCCGCTTCCTCCAGTCTTTCCAACATATGTCCCATATTTCTTTGTGATTTAAGTGATTTTTCTAATGCTGCAAAAATACCTTGTATTTCAATTTTTGTTGGTAGTTGTAGCGGAGTACAATACTAAACTCCACGATCTCCGCTGGTAACCAGGGTAAATCCACAGTCAGCATTGAAAAGTAAGGCAATGTCCCAAATCCCCCCCAGTAACCAGACGAAACACAGCTCTGAGAGTCAACTGACTTTTTATTCACAGGCTTCCATATTTATATAATTCTCCATGCAAGGGGTTTCCAAACAGATTTAGCAGGGGTAATACAGTGAGGACCACATGGGGAACTTAACATTTTGGATAATTCTCCCATCAGGCAGATAGGCCCAGAAAAGTCGGTTGATAGCTGGGGTTAGGGGTTATGTGTTGTGGGAGTTCGGTTTAAAACTGCCGAATACCGATTGGGCAACATAAAACAAAGTACTTGAATGCTAGTGGCGTACGGCTGCCAGCATATACGAATTACTATGCCCACATAAGACCCAGCAGAATACATAGCATATAATACAGACAACCTTTTGACATGTAACGTCCAGCGTTCCAGAAGTGGCTAGGTTTGCCACAGTAGTAATGATCTATCTTGTTGTTCATCATCCATTCTTTGGTCAGGCTCCATTTGTGTTTGGTCAGACTCCAGAGTGAATCACTGTTGATTTGGCACTTCATTTCTCAGTTTTGACAGCAATCAAGTTTCACATTTCACATATGGACTTTTCTTGTTTATTTTCTATTCACATATCAGTCATTTGATTGTATTTGGTACAACGGTACCATTCTCATATTTAGCCGACTTATTGTATGTTTTTGTACGAGGGCGTCCAGTCAGGATCCAGTCAGACAATGCCACGGTGGTGGCATATGTCAACCATCAAGGAGGAACAAGTAGCTCGGTTGCAGCGTCAGAAGTCGCTCACATCCTAATTGTTTCTCAATTTTCATTCATGATATAATGAAATGGCAAATAAAATAGTTATACAGAAAGCCTCCTGCGCTACCGAGGGGGGTGGACTGGGGGTACTGTGGCAGACGCCTAACAATCTGTCCTAGGCAGAAAGAAAGTGCAAATTAAAAAAAGGGGGGATGGTGTCTGCGCTGTGAAAGTGGGGTACAAAGGGGAGGGAAGTATCTCAGGTGACTGTGTGAATGGATGTGATAAGGGAAGGTGAACTTAGAACAACATGATAACCAACATGATGTGATAAACAGTAATAAAACACAATAAATCACAGTGGAGGTGACTCCAAATAAAACAAAAAATTAACAGATACACTTACCTGTGCAGTGTAAGACCAATAAACAGTCTATGCAATAAAGGAAATTAACACACAGTGCTAGACCAAAAAAATGCTGTAAGACCAGAAAGAGAATGCCTCTGGATAAACAACAAGAGAGACTTTATTTTTGTTTATCCAGAGGCATTCTCTTTCTGATCTTACAGCATTTTTTGATCTAGCACTGTGTGTTAATTTTCTTTATTGCATTCCCTTTGTACCCCACTTTCACAGCGCAGACACTATCCCCCCTTTTTTTCAAATAAAATACAGTATCACACTCAACTTAACCACTTTCCACCCTGCGGCCGACTATATACGCCCGCAAGTAGGCTATGATCTGCCGGGAGGCCGTCTATATACGGCCTCCGGCCGCGCGTGCGCCGCATCGCTCAGGAGCCGATGCTAGTGCCAGGCACCCGCGATAGGCAGTCACAGAGCCAGGTACGTGAAGCTCTGTGTGTAAACGAAGCTCCACGTCCTTTCAGGGAGAGGAGACCAATGGTGTGTCCCTTGTACATAAGGACAACCTTCGGTCACCTCCCCCAATCAGTCACCCTCCCCCACAGTAAGAATCACTCCCAGGGTACATATTTAACCCCTTGATGCCCCCTAGTGTTAACCCTTTCCCTGCCAGTCGCATTTATCCAGTAACTAGTGCATAAAGCACTGTTCGCTGTATAAATGTGAATGGTCCCAAAAAAGTGTCCGATGTGTCCGCCGTAATATCACAGTCGTGACCAAGATTGCAGATCGCCGCCATTACTAGTAAAAAAAAAAAAGTAATAATTCTATCCCTTATTTTGTAGGCGTTATAACATTTGCGCAAACCAATCACTAAAGGCTTATTGTGATTTATTTATTTATTTTTACCAAAAATGTGTAGAAGAATACGTATCGGACTAAGCAGAATTTATTTTTTTAACCACTTCAGCCCCGGACCATATTGCTGGTCAAAGACCAGGACACTTTTTGCATTTCGGCACTGCATCGCTTTAACTGACAATTGCGCGGTCGTGCGACGTGGTTTCCAAACAAGCTTTATTTTGGTGGTATTTGATCACCTCTGCTGTTTTATTTTTTTGCGCTATAAGCAAAAATAGACCGACAATTTTGAAAAAAATGAATATCTTTTGCTGTAATAAATCCCCAAAATATATAAAAAAAAAATGTCCTCAGTTTAGGCCGATACGTATTCTTCTACATATTTTTCGTAAAAAAAAAATCGCAATAAGCGTTTGGTTTGCGCAAAAGTTATAGCATTTTCCAAAATAGGGCATAGTTTTATGGCATTTGTATTCATTTTTTTACTAGTAATGACCGCGATCATCGCTTTTTATCGGTACTGCGACATTATGGCGGACACTTTTGACACATTCTTGGGACCATTGGCATTTTTATAGCGATCAGTGCTATAAAAATGCATTGATTACTATAAAAGTATGTTTCCTGGGTGTGTTTTCCAACTGAAGGGGGGGTGGACTGACAAATCGCATACAATCATACATTGTATGAACAGGTGATAGATCATTTCCCCCACCCCCCCTGACAGGACCGGGAGCTGTGTGTTTACACACACAGCTCCCAGTTCTCGCTCTGTAACGAGCGATCGCGGATGCCTGGGAACGAGCAGGGGCGGGCGTGGGTGCGCAGCCGGCAGCACGCGCGTGCCCCTATTGGCTGCTCGGCGAGATGACGTAATATTACGTGATCTTGCCCAGCAGAGCCGACCTGCCGCCGTAAAACTGCGGCGGCTGGTCGACAAGAGGTTAAATGGGATATTTTATTATAGCAAAAACGAAATAATATTGTGGGTTTTTTTTTCAAAATTGTCGCTATATTTTTGTTTATAGCGCAAAAAATAAAAGCCGCACAGGTGATCAAATACCACCAAAAGAGAGCTCTATTTGTGGGAAAAAAAGGACGCAAATTTTGTTTGGGAGCCACGACGTACGACCGCAAGTGTCATTCAAAGCGTGACCGTGCCGAAAGCTGAAATTTCGCCTGGGCAGGAAGGGGGTACATGTGCCCAGTAAGCAAGTGGTTAAAGAAGAATATGACACTCCAAAAATTCCAATTAACCTCATAATATTGTTCATCTAATGCGTGCCATTCAGCAGAAAAAGAAATACCTCTACTGAATGCACTGGGGCATAGTGAAATGAAATGGTTAATAATTCAAATGCATCAAAAGATGTCAAACCCAAGCATTAAAAACGAATTATTTTAAAATGGAAAAATGAAATGAATACAATAAATATAAACATCCAGTCCAACCCTAAATTAAGGACTAAAGGTCGGGGAGGAGATGTGGAGAACAAAGAAATATATGTGTACACATACATACAGTATATAACAGTAGGAATTTGTATAAAAATCTATAGATTAAAAAATAAAAACCACTGCATCACAAGGTACTAAATTGATTTGTAAATGTACACCAATCGCACCATTACTCACGTGAAGGTCTTTTTCCCAAATCATCTTACTGTATTTTATAACATGAACTCGATAATCACTAATAAAGCAGTTGAAATCAAGTTTAAAGTTAAAAAAAAAAGGAAAAAATAAAAAAAGAAATTGATGGAGGACAAAATATCTGAATTTCAAGTTCAATTGGATCCTCTAAAGACTGCATCACAAGTTTTGGATTTTAATAGAGGTTAGAAAAAGTTGATCGCGATACACAAAATTTTTTTACAAAATTTAATAGGGACATTGGGGACTTTAAGAACAACACTATCTATATATGACAGGATCCTAGTATAGATACTGACCAGATAAGTACACAAGCACCATCAAGGGAAACGACTTCTACAACTAATAGTCAGCCTAAAGTTGGAAATAAACCCTCAGGAGCAGTCCCAAAAGCACACCGCGAGCAATAATAGTTCGCAGGGGCAGGGCACCAAAAAAAATGGTAGTAGAGGAAGGGGTAATAAAGCAGTTTCTAGAGAGAGGGGGGGTGTGAGTAATCAATATGAACAATATTCACACAATAACCATGCTTATGGGGCACCACAACCACTTCTCCTTTCTAACCGATATAAACCCCTGCATGACTATGGAGAGGGTTACAACCCAACATCACCTTACCTGTACCCACCACCCATGCCTTTTTTAGGGAGAAGAGGGAGGGGACACTTCAGAGGACAGAGAGATAAAACTTGGAGAGCACACCCACCCCGCCACCCAGAGAGAGGATTTTCTGTTATGTCTTAATAGGATTAAATTGCTGGAACAAGTAGACATATACAGTATATGGTAACATCAGATGTATCCTTGCTGTATACCATTATACAGCACAACGATGCACTGCTAGCTCTTAATTGGACTTTTAGCCAGAGGGAAAATATTCCATAAATCCAGAAGAATTGCTTGACACACAACTACTTCTAGTATGGTAGGCACTTCTATACACCAAGGGGGGGGGGGGGGGGGTTGCACGCAGCTTAGCCAACCTCTTTATGAGCAAATGGAAGGACAGGTTTATTTATGCCCAGAGGAGGATGGAACTGTTGCACTTTAATAGCTATATAGATGACATGATTTTTATCTGGGCAGGCACTGAAGAGTGCTTAAATGACTTTATGAGCTTTCTAAATTTCAATCCAAACAATATAAAACTGGATTACCAGTATAGCAAAGAACAGGTGAACTATTTGGACATCACTCTGAAAAACGTATTACCAAGGTATACTGTAAGTCCTCAGACTGTAACAGATATTTATCCATACATGGCGGGCACCACCCAACCTGGCTGAGTAATATACCTAAAGACCAAATAACGCAAGTCAAGTCGGACATTCCTCACAGACTATGTGTTTAGAAGATATTAAAGATTTTAAACAAGAATAAGGGTTCATCAGTGACTATCATTTCCAATTTATAAAAAACACTGGGAGATTCTTAGTATGGACAAAATCCTGAAGAAAGTTTTACCAAAAGAACCAATGTTCATCTATAGAAAAACATAATCTTTTGGTGACAGGATTGTCAAAAAAAAAGTGTTCAACCCTCCACAAAACCAAAGATATTTTGGGATAGGAATGGCTTTAATGCCTGCAGGAGATGTAAGGCCTGCCAACAGACTAACACTCACATTAGAGGATTATCGTCTTTTTACTTTGACTGCAAATGACAGGGCTTTTTAGATGAAAGAATTGATATCATGCATATATCTGGCCATATGAGCTTCAGAACACATTTATAATGTATCAATTGGTTTCAAAGATCAGTGTGTCACTCTACTTTAGATGAAAACACAACAGAGACCAAATTCCTACTGTTATATATGTATGTGTACACATACATGTATACATATTTCTTTGTTCTCCACATCTCCTCCCCCCTCCATAGTCCTTTATTTGGGGTTGGACTGGATTTGTTTATATTGTATTCATTTAATTTTTCCATTTTAAAATAATTTTGTTTTAATGCTTGGGTTTGGCATCTTTTGATGCATTTGAATTCTTAACTATTTCACTATGCCCCAGTGCATTCAGTAGACTTATTTCTTGTTTGCACGCATTAGATGAACAATTTTATGAGGTTGATTGGAATGTTTGGAGTGTCATATTCTTCTTTAAGTAGAGTGTGATACTGTATTTTATTTGCCATTTCAATATATCATGATTGAAGATTGAGAAGCATTTGGATCTAGTTAAACTGAGCCTCAAGTGCGGTTATTTATTTTTATATATATATATATATAATAGTAATGATTGTAATTACACCAGCCCCATTATTAGGCTGTCCCTTTCCGGTAATATATTTTTTCTTCTCAAGTTACCTATGAAGGTGACATCCCCGTCCCGAGTGTCTGTTGACGTGCATTCTAAATATGAACGCATCGTATTCTGCTCATGTTTTTGCCATGGGATCTCGAAAATAGTTTGTGCAATTCTGATTGTGCCGTTGGCGTTGCTCATTAACATATTAAGTGTATTTGGCACATATATTTTAGAATGAACACAGTATAAGATAAATGACGAGTGGGGCTGGTGTCTCTCTTTCATCCTTGGTTGGATATATGTGATTACATCATTTTGATTCAGGATGTATAGCGTTATAGCATTACCTATTACGATCTTCAATTGTTTTTTGTGTATTTATATCATTTTTACTATAATTTTAATGTTAAGATTTAATTATCTATCATGGTGTTTTATAAAGTGTTATATTTACAGTTTTTGTATTGACATTAGAAAGTTTAATGTGTATGTGTGTCAACATTCCGTTAAACACTGTGAGAACGGTGATGATGACTTCCCTTTTGGCTGATCGTTTTCTGAGGGAACTGTCACATGCATTTTTTTGAACTTCGGTCCCACTCGAATACATTTTGACCTAAATTTATAAAGAAAGATGTGTTTGCAAAAAAAATGGTGTCTTTATAATGAAACACCGTGGTGATTAAATACCATGAAAAAAAGCTCTATCTAGCACTGAAATCTGAAAATTGGCCTGTGCAGGAAGAGGGTAAAAGTGTCCGGTATTGAGGTTGTTAATGTATTGTATGTCAGCTTTCAATGAAGGTGATTTTTGGAATATATTTATACATTTTTATATACGTTGATGTGTTAGTTCATGAGGTACCATGAAAGTTTATTTGTTTTTGTACTCCATATTATTTGGTGATAGGACATGGTAACCCCCTTTCTTTTTCACATTTTTTATTTTTTTTTGTCATTTACCCAACATCCATATACACAGTTTATCAACAGACAAGACTCCCATTCATTATCAGGTTGCATGAGCAGAACTATCTTTTTCACAATAGGATGCCTTTGTTAAAGCGTTTGTTATCCCGAGATTTCATATTCCTGATGTGTCTGCTGTACCATTATACTTGTATAAATAAGTCTCCTGTTCTCTTTGTATTACTTCATTTTAGCTACTGGTGTTCCTGCCAGTCCTTCTGCTTACCTATAAAAGATGTTACCACACTAAGCAGGAGAACACACCATAGTCAGGTCTCTAGCTATGCTGGGAACTTGGGTTGCTCTCCAATGATCAGACTTGTCCTGACACAGCCATACACTGGGAAGCTCAATGTGCTGCCCCCCCTCCAGCTCTTATGCAACTGAGAATAGAGGGAATGTGATCACTAAAAAAAAAGCAATTTCTACAGTTTATATTTTTATAGACATTGTAAGGGGTTAGCTCGGTGTGTGTGACCCCCTGGGTGGGTTCACTACATACTGAACTATGCAGAGAGACAGCCGAGGACGGTTGAAAACAAAGATTACGATTTATTCTTCCATAAGGCTGGAAACAAGTGCAAGCATCCAAACAGCATAAATAAAACAAAACATAAAATAAACCCTGGCCACTTGGGGCATCTACCTTCACCACACAGGAACCTATCTATAGAGTCTGGCACAGCCTACTGCTGGTCATACAGCAGAAAAACAATAGTCTTTGATTTTTATCACACAGAAAAATCAACACCACCTCACCTCTTCAGAAGTTTTTCTCACCTCACTGCTCTCCTTAACGCAAAAAGCCTCAGGATGCAGCAATCGGTAGTAATCCTCTGGATAACTTATAGAGGCCTTAATTGCCTCATTCTGAACAGCTGAAGCTTTCCAACGCCCTTAAACCTTTCTGGCTACTTCTACAGCCGACACCTGATAGTAATTGGTGTATTGTCTAAACAAGGCAGAAATGTATCTCCCGTCTGTGACAACACCCACTGATTTACATGGCTTCCTGTCACAACATACAAAAATGTTTTGGCTTGCATTTCTATTTTAAACTGCATGGGTTGTTTTACAAGGTGATCATTTACAATCACTTTTAAGGCTGTTACACACAGGCTTAATTTCAGCTGGTATTGGCCTGTTCAACCGAAACCAACTGATATTTGGCCAGTGTGTATAGCAGCCTGTCCTTTAGAAGCCGACCTAACTCCTGGCTTCTGTTGAATGGGCATGCTGGAAAACCAATAGCCGATTGGCATCTGATCAGTGCTTGCAAGCGCTAACCGGTGTGTACTAAGGGGGTCTAGTTAATCCAATCGCACACCTTCCTGGAGAAACTGCTCATAGATATAAAACAGGTGCTGAAGCGATCACCAGCCAGGTACTGGAACTATCAACCACATGAACATATTCACCAGCACACCATGGATCATATATAACGTCCAAAAGTTTTAATAGAAAGCATCACAAGAAGTGCAACGTTTCAAGGCCACGCAGGACCTCTTGCCTGACGAAAAGGTCCTGCGTGGCCTCGAAACGTTGCACTTCTTGTGATGCTTTCTTTGTATTAAAACTTTTGGACATTATATATGATCAGTGGTGTGCTGGCGAATATGTGAACAAAATAGCTCAGCGGGGAGATCACTGTACTAAGATTTCATAGTAAGTGCAGAGAGCTTGTAGCAAGCTCCTCAGTTTTCTTTAATTCCGCCCCTTGGGTTGAACATAAAAAAAAAAACCTGTGTGCACAAGGCTTAATATAGTGGACATTGAGTAGGATGGAATTGAAGCCGTAACTTGTCTAAAATTAGCCATAATCGGGAGTTTGCAGCCTTGAAAGTAGTTCCTCCTCTCCATAGTGGTGCATTTTAATGATTGTCAGAGTATGTTTGTAATAAACTTTGTAAAGTGTAGGTAAAGTGAGTTCATAATATATAGGACTGTTTTATCACTTATTTTTCCATTTATAGAATTTATATCTACTCCACCCTTAAAATAGAAAATAATTTGCACAAACCACAAATTTTAAACTGTTGCGTAAACCCAAACAAATGCAGCTGCAGAATTACCCCACCCAAAATTTCACTATTTGTTCCTTCTTTATTTTCTTCTAGATCCTGCCACTTCAAGGCCCTTGGCTGGACTTTCACATATCTTTTCTTTTTCCGCACGGTGACCTATTTTAACCTTCCAGCCCCTACCTCATTCACAAATGCAGTGCAGTTGCTGTTAACATTGAAGGTAAGTAACTATCACTTATCATAAAATTCCATGTAGACATGTTGCCTTTATGCATACCCTTAAGTTATGGTCCCATCTAGAACAATGTAAATGCTCTGGGATAACGCCTATGAAAAGAGAACGGTGTTTTAATATATTAACCACTTAAGCCCCGGAAGAATTTACCCCTTAATGATCACGCCATTTTTTTGCGATATGGCACTGCGTTACTTTACCTGACAATTATGTGGTCATGTGACATTGTATCCAAATAAAATTGTCTTTTCTCTTGTGTTCATGGATGGACACGGCATTTTCTTGACAGTAGGGTATTAGCCTTCTATCAGAAGAGGACTAGGCAGAAACATGTTAATGTTTGAATACAACTTTAAACTGTACAGTATCACCCAGAAAGTGGTCCCTCTGGGTACAACCCCTCTCCCTGCATGCAGCAGTTTTTTTTCCTGCCTAGCATAGGAGTAGGACCTGGCTCCCTGTGGGTCCTTTGGTCTTGGAGATTTTCTTTTTTTCAATTGTTTCTCTCTGCTTTGTTCTTCCTGAGATCTACTATCAACTGCCGACTGGGTGACAGGCTGGATGTCTTGTAGTCACCCCAGTTTCGGCCATTGAGCGTGAGAAAGCCTTTAGCTACGCGATGGGTCAGCCACGACAGACCCAGTTTGCTCCAGGGGTGGCCGGTGAGCTTCGCGCTGCGGGGCGCACATATGACCGCGCTAACTACTGTCTCTGTCACAGTGTGCCAGGCCGACAGCTACCCCCGTACTGCTCGGGTGGTGGATCTGTCAGGGATGCTTCCAGCAAGCCACGCAGAACTGGTAAGTAGCGCCCTCCCCTGCCTTGGCAGGTTGGAACGGCTGTACGTTGCCTGGGAGGCCAATTATTTTTTTTCCCACCCTTCCTTTCTTCACTCCCTCCTCCCTATGCTCTCTGAGTTAGGTCTGCTGCATTAGCCGGTGGTCCGCCTGGGGGGGCTCCGCTCTCTAGTGGGGGCTGCACTGTGGGTCTGCTCTCCTGGGGATGCTGTCTGGTTGTGTGGGGGGGCGGTGTCTGCCGCCTATACTGTTTTTTTTTTCTTTCATTTTTTTCCCTTTAGCGGCCATTTTCCTGTAGCCCACACGCCCGGTGTTGTTTAGTGTTGGCCATTTTCTTGTAGCTCGCATGCTTTTTTCTACAGGGCGGCCGTTCAGCGGTAATTTTCTTGTGGGTTTTGGCCTCTACAGTGTTCTCTGGTATTTGGACGGCTCAAACAGCCTGACTCACACCACAATAAGACGGTGACACGTGCAGTTGTGTACAGGGAGCTCCTCTGTCGGGACAGGGCGGACGGCAGCGGTGCAGTGCCTGCTTGGGTGGTGAGTCCTCTGGAAGGGCCCCTTGGCATCTGAAAGCAGCTAGGAGGGTGGTCTGTGTGCCTTGGCTTACGCCCTTAAGGGGGTCAGGCGCGTGGCTCAGACATACCTGTGATAGCAACTGGTGCCACTGCACCTGCTGTTTCTGTGGAGGCAGTCCTGGAGGCCTTTGTTGCCAGGGTGGCTGCGGTGTGTGGGGAAAAAGGGGGGTAAAAAAATGCCCCCTGACTCGGATTCAGGCCCACCTACTGCTCCCGGCCCGGGTTCTGATATATTCATGACCATTCGGACAGTGAGGATGATTCCGTGTCCGAGTCATCGCACGATAGGGCACTTGTTGGAGCACTTGTGCGAGATACTCTTAAATTGGAGGATAAGATGCATCTGCCGAGATGTCGGTCCCTTTTGGGTTCTGCAAGCCTACCCGCACTGAAAAGGTGTTTTCTTGTGTTCCTTATCTGGACAAACTTCTATACAAGGAATGGGAACGTCCGCAGTCCGTTATCCCTTTGAGGAAGATTTCCTGAAAAATTGACTTTACTGATTGTGAACCCCTTGTTGTCCAGGTTAAACAAGGTAACCACGCTTTTGGTCTAGGGTGCTCCTGCCTTTAAAGACCCTACGTAGAGGAGGGCTGAGGCAATGACCTGCTCCCTGTTCACGGTGGTAGGGTCAGCAGTGCATCCGGCTGTGGCCAGGGCCTTGGTGACTCGGATGCTTACTGAGTGGGCAAAGATGCTGCACCACATGTTAAAAGAGCAACAGGCTCCCCCAACCTTTGTTCAACTGGTCGACCAGTCGATACAGGGCATTAAGTTTGTGTGCGAGTTGGCTTTGGATACGATTCCGTTGCTGTCCAGGGCCTCGGTCTCTGCAATGGTACTGCTTCGCCTGATTTGGCTAAAATGTTGGTTTGCAAACCAGGCCTCTAAGAAGGCCTTGCTTGATTTACCCTGTATGGGTGAGAGGCTTTTTGGAGCCTCGCTAGATGCCACCATCAAGGATGCCACAGGAGGTAAGAGTACTCTGCTATCCAGAAAGGGTAAGGAGCCACGTCGCAGGCATGGGCCCTCCTTCTCCGCTCATAATTAGCTTTTTCGTCCGCCCGGAGCTGCAGGTAAGACCTCCCAGACCAATAAGGCACCTGCTGAGGGACAAAAGTGCCCCTCGTTTCACAAACCCATCAAACCTGCGAATAAATGAAGGTCTGCCCCGACACTTGGTTGGGGGGTCGTCCTCGCACATTCGCGGCTCGGTGGTCTTTGCTGCGCTCTGACCAGTGCGTTTGCAAAGTAGTTTCCTCATGGTACAAGATAGTTTCTCTCCCTCCAAACTGATTTTTTCCACTCAAACATTCAGCTTCATCCGACTCGTCAGGTGGCCCTGTTTGGAGCAGTACAGAATCTGCTGGCGCGTGGGGTGATCGTACCCATGCCATTGCTGGAAAGGTTTCAGGGGTTTTATTCAAACCTGTTTGTAGTCCCAAATGAGGAGGGGGTCTGACCGATCCTGGATCTCAAGGCCCTGAACTGCTTTGTGAAGGTTCAGAAGATCAGGATGTAATCGGTGCGCTCTGTAGTTGCAGAACTCCATCCGGGAGATTTACTGGCATCCTTGGACATCAAGGACGCATACTTGCATGTCCCCATATTTGTCAGACATTAGAGGTTTCTGAGTTTTACGGTCGGGGACGACCACTACCAATTTGTGGCTCTCCCTTTTGGCCTGGCATCGGCACCAACGGTTTTCACCAAGGTGCTCTCCCCGATTCTGGCTTTGCTGAGACAGTAAGTTATTGCTATAGTGGTGAAGCTGCTGGCGTCACTGCGTTTTTGCATGCGAATCCTGGGCCTCACGGTAGCCTCCTTTTAGGCAGTACCATATGCTCAATTCCACACTCCTGCCTTACAGAAGGAGATCCTGTCCAAATGGGACAAGTCTCCATTGTCCCTGGATTGTCAGATTTGGGTGGGCCATCTAGTCAAGACTTCCCTGGTCTGGTGGCTGAGAGCTCCGGCCCTTCCGGCCGGAAAGTCATTCCTTCCCCTTCAGTGGACAGTGATCACGACTGGCGCCAGCCTGAACGGTTGGGAGGGTGTTTGGGGTGTCCAGTCGGCACATGGTCGCTGGACGCAGGAAGAATCCTGCCTACCGATCAATGTGCTAGAACTTCGGGCAATCAAGCATTGCATCTCCACGTGGTCTCAGACTTCAGGGGCGTCCAGTCAGGATCCAGTCAGACAACGCCACGGTGGTGGGGTATGTCAAACATCAAGGGGGACATGAAGCTTGGCTGCACCTTCGGGGGTCGCTCATATTCTGCGATGGGCAGAACGGAGCTGGCGCTGTCGGCCATATACATTCTGGTCGTAGAAAACTGCCAAGCGGACTACCTAAGTCGCCAGATGCTGGACCAAGGAGAGTGGTCGCTACACCTGGATGTTTTTTCGACTCAAAAGGTGACGCCAGAAGTGGACCTCCTAGCTTTGCGACTCAATCGGAAAGAGGTTAAGGTTTGTGGCCAGGTTCAAAGACCCCTGGGCAGACGCGTTGGTGGCTCCATGGGGACAGTATCGGCTGATTTATGCCTTTCCCCCGCTAAAGCTTCTCCCTCATCTACTTTCCAGGGTGCAGAAGGGGAGGGGATCCAATGATCCCAATTGCTCCAGATTGGCCTCAGCGTCCGACCTAGTGCATCTGGTGGCAGATGTTCTTTGGCGACTACCGAAGCGAGAAGACCTTCTGTCGCAGGGTCCCATACAGTGGCGGCTGGTGACATTTTAGGATGGGGGGGGCGCAAGACCCCGCCCCTCCACGTTTGGCCCCTCCCACTTATAAGCCACACCCCTTATATAATCCACTCACTCCGTCCCCTGTATTCCACTTGCTTTAATTCATAGTGTCATAGTATACAGCTCAGCATCACAGGACAGAGTTTACAGCCCCAGCATCACAAATCATGGTATATAGCGCAACCTTACAGATCGGCGCAAACAAACTAAAAAATTACATTGTTGGTAATGAAGGACTCTAAATGGGCATGAGATTATCAAATACTGCGGACATACTGCACGAGATTACCAGATACTGCGGACATACTGCATGAGATTACTAGGACTGTGGACATACTGCACAAGAGTACCAGAGACTGCGGACATACTGCACGAGATTACCAGAGACCGTGATTTACTGAACAAGATTTCCAGGGACTGTGACTTACTGCATTAGATTACTAGATACTGTGGACTTGCTGCATGAGATTACCAGATACTGTGGACATACTGCATTAGATTACTTGTGATTCTGTGAATTGTGGCCCCGATAACAGACTTTGCTTTAAGTCGCATTAAAATTGCGGCAGAATCATGCAACTTTCAGGCTGCGCTACTCTGAAAGTCGCAAGATTCTGCCACAATTTTTTGCTGCGACTTGAAGCAATGCCTATGTTTTTTTGGAGGTCTATGGACCTCAAGTCACATCAAAGTGGGACAAAAGTAGTGCAGGTTGCACAGATATGAACAGTTCTCATTGGAAATCATCGAGTACGATTTGCCATGCAACGTTCCAGTCCCAAGTCGCAGGACAATTTGCACAAGTGGAAACGGAGCCTAAATGAAAAGCGAGTTTTGGTGCATGTGAACTGCATTCTGATGGGCCAACTGCACAGTTAAAATTGCTAGACATCAGATTTGTGGAAACCTCGGCTCAGGGCCGGTTCACACTGCTGCGTGGTGCAAAATCGCATATGATGTCAATGCAATGCAATTTGAGCTATACAGTTAGTATGGCTGAAATGGTATTGCATTCGGACTAAACTCGCACAGGACCCTTTTTTTGGTCTGCACCAGAATTGGACCGGACTGAAAGTTCGCTGTGTGACATGCGAGCCTAAATGGGGGTGTCGTTAACATTGTATGACACTCCTCCTGCGCAATGAACAGGGCATTGTGACAGATGTTGCCGCACGCTCCCGATGCTCACTCCACTCTGCAAGGGGGGTGGTGGCTAGAGCAAGGGGCAACCCGCCCATCAAAAACAAATTGACCCATCAACAGTGCAAAACTCACCCTTCATTTCATACACCCGCCCCCCTTGCAGACGATAAAATAGTAATACACAAGCCCCTTGCAGAGTGGAGGATGTTAAAAAAAAATAAAAAAAAATGGTGGGGGGTGTACAAAAAACTGTTTATATTGGGCGGGGTACTGATGGGTGAACATTCATAAATTTACATCTAGTATGTTAATAAGCGGGGGGGGGTATATTTTTATATGGGGAGTTGGATGTATTGCCCTTCCTTGATGTTAATAAGTTAATTTGCATATAAACATTTTTAATAAGGGGGGGGGGGAGTGCTTTGCTGACAACCGAAATTGCCATTAAAAAAACTGTTAATAGGCGGGGGGGATTGGTGTTGGGGGAGTGCTTTGCTGACGGACAGAATTTCAATTACAAAAAAAATGTTAATTAGGGGGGGGTGTTGGGGGAGTGCTTTGGCGGCCGCTGTTATATGGCTGTTCTTAAATGGACAGACGGGGGGGGGGTTGCGGCCGTTCGTGTCGCCGAGTCTTGCATATAAAAAACTGTACACCTAACCAAAGCTGAAAGGCATCTACCTTTAGCTGTCTTTTTCGCTGAGGCTGTGCGGTGTACTGAGATGTAGAGTGCCGACGTCACTTCCTGGACGTCGGAACTCGCACAGAAATCTCCGCCCACTGGGGCGGTGAAATGAGCTGCATACTTCCCTCCTGCTCGGCCATAACACAGTACAAGCTGGACACAGAAAGCTGTGGCGCGATCGCAAGCGCCACAAAAGCGTTTTTTGTCTGCCAATGTAGCGGCACATCTGCAATCTCGTGATTGCACAGACGTGGCGCTACACATACTGCACTACGCCCAGCGTCCAGACACAGTGCAGATAAGGACATTTTTTTCATATATTTTTTCTTAAAGGGACATGTTTAAATGGAAAAAAAAAACATATTTTTTTCATTTTTTTCCTTTACTGCCTGGGGGGGCGGCTCCCAGGCGCCCCCTATGGACGGGCCGCCACTGGTCCCATACTTCATCCTGCTTTACAGTCGCTGGCTTTAACGGCATTGGGTATTGAAAGCCAGGTGTTGAGGGACCAAGGCCTGTCGGATTCAGTTATTTCTACAATTCTACCATGCTAAGGGCGCGGAAGGCCTACATCTCTGTGTGAGGAGCTGAAGTGGCGTCCACGTGCATACTCGGTTTCCAGGATCCGGCTGTTTTTACAGCGTGGAGTGGACCAAAGGCTTGCTTTAAGTACTATTAGCCTTCGTTTCTTCCAAAGGTCGTTTCGGCTTTTCATCTCAATGAGGACTTTATATTTCCGTCCTTACCGTCACATCTAAAAGAGGCTGCATTGAATTCCTTGGAAGCTGTCCGAGCTCTGCAGGTGTACCTGTCTGCTACTGCTATGTCCTGGAGGTCAGATTCACCATTTGTTTTCTGGACTCCTCAGAGGCGAGAGTTTACCTCCCCTTGGAGAAGTTGCAAACGCTTCGGTCGGCGGTGTATCTGTTGGCATCCCGCAGGTGGTCGACACTGCGCTTCTGCATGCAAGTTCTGGGTCTCATGGTGGCCACCTTCGAGGTGGTACTGTATGCTCAATTCAACACCCGTGTCTTGCAGAAGGAAATCCTGTCCAAATGGGGCAAGTCTCCATTGTCCCTGGATTGTCAAATCTGGGTGAGTCAACTAATCAGGGCTTCCCTGGTATGGTGGCTGAGATCTTCGGCCCTTCAGTCCGAGAAGTTGTTCCTTCCTTTTCACTGGACGGTAATCACGACGGATGCCAGCCTGACTGGCTGGGGGGGTGTTTGGGGTGTTCAGTCAACACAGGGTTGATGTACACAGGAGGAATCCTGTCTGCCGATCAATGTGTTGAAACTTCGGGCGATCAGACTGTGCCTCACCACATGGTCTTTGAGGCTTCAGGGATGTCCAGTCAGAATCCAAACGGACAACACCACGGCGGTGGCGTATGTCAACCATCAAGGAGGAACAAGAAGCTCGGCTGCAGCATTGGAGGTCGCTTACATCCTTCGGTGGGCAGAGCGGAGCTTGCCGGCCCTTTCGACCGTATACATTCTGAGCGTAGAAAACTGGCAAGCAGGCTACCTATGTCGCCAGATGTTGGATCAAGGAGAATGGTCACTACACCCGGATGTATTTTAACTACTTTGCTGGAGATGGGGCATGCCAGACGTGGATTTCCCGGCTTCTCGACTCAATCAGAAGGTATTGAGGTTTGTGGCCAGGTCCAAAGGTCCCTGGGCGGATGCAGTGGACGCCCAGTGGGGACAGTACCAGCTGATATGTGCTTTTCCCCGCTGAAGCTTCTTTCTCCAGAGTGAAGACCGAGGTAATCCCGGTGATTTTAATTGCTCCAGATTGGCCTCGATACCCTTGGTACGCTGACCTTGTATGCCTGGTGGCGGATGTCCCTTGGCGACTGCCAATGCGGGAGGACCTTCTGTCGCAAGGTCATATTCTTGATCCTGCTTTAGTCACTGGCTTTAACAGCATGGCTGTTGAACGTCAGGTACTAAGGGACCGGGGTCTTTCTGACTCTGTAATTTCCACCATGCTGAGGGCACGGAAGTCATGTTCTCGGAAGATTTATCATCGCATGTGGAAAGCCTACAGGCCCCCACCGGCTTATTCGGTTTCCAGGTATCTGCTGTTTTTACAGCGTGGGGCGGATCAAAAGCTTGCCCTAAGCAGTGGCGTCACTAGGGTTGGTGTCACCCCACCCCTCCCCTTTCCCCTCCTAGCACAATTCCTCTTTCTCCTTCCCTCTCAGCACAAACCCCCCCTTATATTCCCCCTCTTAACAAAAATCTTTACCCCAATATGCCCACCATATGCCCCCTTCCAGTACAAATACCCCCTCTCAGCACATTACTTCCCCTCCATTTCCTCCTACCAGCACAAGTCGTCACCCTCATATACCCCCTTTCAGCACAAATCCCCCTTCTCAGCACAAAATGCCCCCCATATCCCTCTTCCCAGTATAAATCCCCCCAAACCCCTCCTTATACAAATTATTTTACCCACCAAATCCCCCCTCTCAGCACTAATCATCCCCCTATCTCCCGTTTCCTACACAGATCCCCCTCTTAGCACAAATCATCCCTTCATCTCCCTGCACAGATCCCGCCCTCAGCATAAATCATCCCCCCATCTCCCCCTCCTTGCACAGACCCCTATCTAAGCACAAATCATCCCCCCAGATCCCCCCTCTCAGCACAAATCATCCCCCCATCTCCGCCCTCCCTGCACAGACCCCCCTCTCAGCACAAATCACCCCCGTCCCTGCACAGATCCCCTCTCAGCACAAATCATCCCCCCATCTCCCTACACAGATCCTCCCTCAGCATAAATCACCCCCCCCCATCCTGCTGCACAGATCCCCTTCAGCACAAATCATCCCCCATCTCCCCCCTCCATGCACTGATCCCCCCTCTCAGCACAAATCATCCCCACATCTCCACCTTTCAGTATTAAACCCCTCTTCTTGCCCAAATTTTCTTATTCCCCAACCAAGCCACCCTCAGCACAAGACTTACCGGTTATCAGTTACCAGATCCTCAGTGATTGATGGCTGACACTTTAGCAGCTCCCAGCAGGGTGCATCTTGGCAGTGTCAGAGCGCCGGGAGATCTCCTTCCCAGGCTCCTCCTTCCTTCTGTCCCATCGATGAGAAGACACGGTGAGCACGTTTGTGCAAGGGGTTCGACATGTGGTCCTCCGGTTCTTCCACCACTACCCCATGGGATTTGAATCTGGTGCTCTCTGCACTTCAGAAACCTCCTTTTGATAACATCAGAGAGATTCCCCTTTTGACACTTTCTCACAAGTTGGCCTTTCTGGTGGCTATTGCATCAGTCAGGAGGGTTTCTGAATTGACAGCCTTGTCTTACAAGTCCCCCTACTTGATCCTCCACAAGGATAAAGCGGTGTTACTCCCACAGCCTTCCTTTCTTCTGAAGGTTGTTTCAGCCTTTCATCTTAATGAGGACATAGTGCTTCCATCCCTGTGTCCTAGACCGTTGCATCCCAAAGAGGTTGCTCTTCCTTGGATGTGGTCCGAGTTCTGCGAGTATATCTCTCTGCTACAGCTCCGTTTCGGAAGTCAGACTCACTGTTTGTATCGGTGACTGGTCCAAAGAAGGGCCTGTGCTGTTTTGTGCCGCTTTTATTTTGAAGATATTAGCAATTGTTTTTTCCAGACTATGACATCACACAGCCCCCCTACAACAGCCAAATGGCACATAACTGGTCTCATTGGTTAGTGCTACGTTTGTGCTGCTAATATTTCCATTCTATCTTTTATCATTTTTGCGTTATTAATGATTTATTAAAGGTAACCAAAGGTCACACAGTCCCCCTACAATGCCCAAATGACACGAAACTGGTCTGGTTAGTGCTACATTTGTGCTGCTAATATTTTCGTTCTATCTTTTATCGTTTTTGCGTTAATGATTTATTAAAGGTAACCAAAGGTCACACAGCCCCCCTACAATGCCCAAATGACACAACTGGTCTCGTTGGTTAGTGCTATGTTTCTGCTGGTTTGTGCTGCTAATATTTTTATTTGTGCTGTTATGGTAACAGTTTATTTTCTTTATCGTACATCACGGGACACAGAGCGCATAGTCATTACATATGGGTTATATGGGTACCTTCAGGTGTGGACACTGGTGTAATCAACTTCACAGGAAGTTCCTCCCTATATAACCCCCTCCCACTGAGAGTGCTTCAGTTTTTTCGCCAGTGTCTTAGGTGTTGATCACGTCTAGCTGTCCCTCGGAGGTCTCGGGACCCAGGATAGCTAGCCGGATCCGTCCGAAGTGCTTCAAAGCCAAGGTGTACGGTACCCGGGCCCTGCCTGCGTGGGGTGTTGCCTATAATGCCTCTCCTTGGAGGGCTGGATTCTGGGCTCCAGTGCCTTGGTCTCTCCCAGGACTAAACGCTACTGATGCCAGGATGCTATATAGGTCCAGGGGTGTGGGTTCCTTAACACAGGACCCCGGTCCCTGAAGGTCCGAGACAATACCCACGGAGATGGGGGATGTGACAGAACCCACTGTCACTGTATGTCTTGGAAAGGATTGTGGGCGTGCCTCCTACCGACAGACTATGGGCCAGAAATATACTGGAGACCTGAAGCTGGCATTATTGTGATGTAATGTAATGTTACAGCCCTACACCCCCCACCCCCCCTCCTCTTGTTGCTGGACACAGACAATGGAGAGTGGACTGCAGACGTCTCTCCGCAGGGGGTGTGTATTGAGAAGCTAGGCTGCCTGCTTACCATAATCTCATTAGGTTTCTGTACACTGTTTCAATGTCCAAATGTTCTGTTCCCATTTATTGTTCCTTGTCCCCCTCCCCTCAGACAAGGCAAAGGGGAGTGTCCCTTACTGTGTGTAAAACTGTATAGTTTGGATTTTAATAAACAGTTAAGCTCTGGATGTGTAACCCTCAACATGTGTGGATTGTCTCGTGATTGAGGGGTTAAGGGCTGGTTATGGCGAATCTGCAGGCTGCGGGTGCGTTTGGAGGACAGGAGACACAGGTCTGGCGGATGTGCCCAGCAGGGGTACTTGAGGTCCGTCACAGGGGAAGATTGGGCCTCTTGCAGTTTGCAATACCCTGCGGCGTGGAGCAGGTAAGAGGGAACCTGCGGGACTTGGTTCGACAGTAGGTATCCCCCTGGGGGTTCTGGGTTGGCTAATGGTATGCTTGTGCATCAGCCACTATCTCCACTATGTCTGTGTGGGCAGGATGGGATACTAATGTTTACCCAGATATATGTATACTTGTGTAAGATATATATTTGCTACTCACCCCAGGTCTGCCTGTTAGCATTGATACTGCAACCCCACATGTTTTAAAGAGGAAAATTGCTGGTGAAAACTCCTGTTTCTTAGGAAGCCCATGGGGACAGCTTCCTCTCTCTGTGCACTACAATAAGATTAGTGCTTACCTGGTGTCTGTTGGTGCTGCCTGGCGCTGGTCCATGTTTTCCTCTGCTCCGCTTCCTCCATGTTGTTTTCAGCGTGGGGGGGTGCGCGCGCGTGCGCACGCGTGCACGCCGCCTTTTATAGCGTCGGCGTGCGTTGGGGGGGCGGGCCAGCAGCGTCAGGGTCTGTTTTAAAAGTAAAACTTTTTCTCTGGCTGGTCTTTCCCTCCTGGAGGCAGAGGAAGAAGGACACAGAGCGCGCAGCTGGGTCTTTTGGCCACAGTGACACCCAGTGGCGGTTTGTGGATATTCAGGTCTAGGACTTAGTTCCACTATTGACCAGAAAAAAAAAAAAAAAAAAAAAGTTTTTTTCCTTTAAAGGGACTCAGCCTTAGATCCAGCAGTATCTGAGTCAACCTTGGACTCCGGCTAACGGGCATTGGTGTTGCAATACTCACAGGTTTTCCTCAGTATTGCCACCTCCCAGGCGGGTAAAAAAAAAATTTTTTTTCCAAATTTTTTCATTTTTCCTCAGCCTGTTCTCATATTACTCCTAGCTACAACAGTCAGGTGTTGGCTAGAGGGGTGACTCAAGGTTGTGCAATGGCTCCAAAGGCATCAGGACCAGCCAAGGCTGCAAAAGGTGCCAAGAAAGGGTCTCCATCGGGGTCAGAGGATTTGGGCCAGGCTTCAACGGCCCCACCCTCACCAGTTAGACCACCGAGTAGCATAGTACAAGAGCCATTGGGGATGCTGGGGGTAGAGGCGGCCCCCGATCCACCCATTCCCGTTTACGTAACGGAAGAAATGCTAGCGACCACCCTGGGTGGGCTAGAGAAAAGGTTAACTGCTTTGTTTGCCCGCCCTTTGCCAAGCAGCAAACGGGCTAGATCCCCCTCACCTAGTTTGGTGTTTTCAGATGCGGAGGTCTCCTCTTCGGAGGAACGGGACCCACAAGGGGATCAAGCAGACCCAAGTCCCGAAGGTTCAGACATGGAGGGTTCCACTGTAGATAAATATTTTTCGGCCTCTCAAGCGGAGAGCCTGTGGATCCAGTCTTTGACCGATATAGTTCGCACTGCTTTTAAACTTCCAGTGCCAGAACTAGTAGCCCCTGTGGTATCCTCATTGGGTTCTTTAAAGGCTCCATTAACTTGTGTGTCTTTTCCGATTCACCCCCTTCTGTGGGGCGTGATTTACCAGGATTGGGCTCGACCTGATAGGATCTTTATCCCTCCTAAGAGGTTCTCTATCCTATGGAAGAGGAATTTTTAAAGAAATGGGCACTCCCCACAGTGGACGCGGCCATTTCCTGCGTGAATAAATCCCTGACCTGTCCAGTTGAAAATGTCCAGATGTTCAAGGATCCGGTCGACAAAAAATTAGAGACCCTACTGAAGGCTTCTTTCACCACAGTAGGTGCCATGGTTCAGCCAGGGGTGGCAGCCATTGGCGTTTGTCAGGCCTTAAAGGATCAGGCAAAACAGATATTAAAGGACATGCCGGCTCAGCAAACTCGTGAATTAGCAGATTTCCCTAGGGCTCTCTGCTTTGCAGTAGATGCTATTAAGGACTCCATCCAACAGGCATCCCGGTTATCTCTGCTGGTGGTTCACATGCATCGTCTTTCGGGGCTAAAGAACTGGTCAGCAGAGGCACCCTGCAAAAAGCTTTTAGCAGGGTTTCCCTTTCATGGGGGAAGACTATTCGGTGAAGACCTAGATAAATATATCCAAACCATATCAAGTGGTAAAAGTTCTTCCTTACCGGTCAAGAAAAGACCGCGTGGGCCCGCGTTTAAACGACAGGCCCTTGCAGGCTCGGCCCCTTCGACTTCCCGTCAGTATCGACGGCCTCCCGGGCGTTCAGCAGTTAATAGCCGCCCACAGGGACAAGCCGTGGCAAACAAGAGGCCCTGGTCTCGCAAGCCGGCTAAACCAGTCATCAAGTCAAGGGGCGCCCCCACTCTCTTGGGTGGGGGCAAGACTTCAGTTTTTCTCCGAAGTCTGGAAGGCCAGAATCCCGACTCTTGGGTTCGGTCCGTGGTAGCCACAGGCTACAAACTAGAGTTTCGAGAAATCCCCCCTCCTCATTTTCAGGGGTCAAGTCTTCCAAGCGACCCGTTAAAGAGGGCCTCTCTCGTAAAGGCGTTGGATCGCCTCTTGCTCCAAGGAGTAATTGTAGTACCAACCCAAGAAAGGGGTCTGGGATTCTACTCCAACCTTTTTATTATACCAAAACCCAGTGGCGACGTCAGGCCTATCCTAGACCTCAAACGCCTAAATCGCTTTCTAAAGATTCAGACCTTTCGTATGGATTCCATACGTTCAGTGACAGCCAGCCTGCATTAAGGCGACTTTCTAGCATCTATAGACATAAAGGATGCATATCTGCATGTGCCGATCTACCCAGCACATCACAAGTTTCTTCGTTTTATGATAGATCAAAGTCATTTCCAGTTCGTAGCCCTCCCTTTCGGGTTGGCAACAGCTCCGCGGGTATTCACAAAGGTGTTAGCCCCGGTGCTAGCCGTCCTAAGCACAGAAGGCATCTTGGTCCTGGCATACCTGGACGATCTCCTGGTTATCGACAGATCAGCTTCCAACCTCAATCATGCAGTAGTCCGCACAGTGCGGCATCTAGAAGAATTCGGGTGGATTGTGAACCAAGAAAAATCAAGGTTACAACCCACAAGACAGTTGGAATATCTAGGCTTTCGGTTAGATACAGAATGCCAGAGGGTATTTTTACCTCAAGGGAAGATCAGGTCGTTGACTCAAACGATTCAAATAGTCTTAGGCAAAAAGAAGCCGACTATTCGCCTATGCATGCGACTGCTGGGAAAGATGGTGGCCGCCTTCGAAGCAGCGCCCTATGCCCAGATCCATACCAGAGTTCTTCAGGCAGCTATTCTCTCTGCTTGGAACAAGTCCATACAGGCATTAGACCGTCCATTAGTTCTTTCCCCAGGGGTCAAGCGCAGCCTGTACTGGTGGCTGATCCCTCAAAAATTGTCAAAAGGGAAAACCTTTTGCCCCATCACGTGGAAAATAGTAACCACGGATGCCAGCCTAACAGGTTGGGGGGCAATCTTAGGAAAACGGACCCAGCAGGGACAGTGGTCAGAGGCAGAAAGTCTGCTTCCCATCAATGTCCTAGAGATCAGAGCTGCTCGGTTGGCCCTGGTCGCCTGGACTCTCCCCCTGCAGGGTCTGCCAGTAAGGATACAGTCCGACAATGCCACGGCGGTGGCATACATAAACCACCAGGGGGGCACAAGGAGCCTAGCGGCTCAAAGGGAAGTAAACCTGATTTTTTCATGGGCCGAAGCCCATGTACCCTGCATCTCAGCAGTGTTCATCCCAGGGATAGACAATTCTCAAGCAGATTTTTTGAGTCGTCAACAGTTACTCCCGGGAGAGTGGTCTCTTCACCCCCAGGTATTCCAAGAGATTTGCCAAAGATTCGGAGTTCCCGATGTGGACATCATGGCAACAAGATTCAACAAGAAATTGGACAAATTCGTATCCCGAGCCAGGGACCCCTCGGCCTACGGGACCGATGCGTTGGTTTGCCCCTGGCACCAGTTTTCTCTCCTGTATGCGTTCCCTCCACTACAGATGATTCCCCGCCTTCTACGAAGGATCAGGGTGGAGCGCAGGCCGGTGATCCTGGTGGCCCCAGCCTGGCCCAGAAGGGCTTGGTACGCACTCATCGTGAGGATGTCAGTAGGGGCACCGTGGCCACTCCCCCTGCGCCCAGATCTGCTGTCTCAGGGCCCGATCTACCACCCTGCTTCACAGCAGCTAAATTTGATGGCTTGGCGGCTGAATCCCTAATTCTTAAGGGCAGAGGCCTCTCAGCCCAGGTCATATCTACGTTAATTCAGGCTAGAAAGCCAGTCTCTAGAAATATCTATTACAGAGTCTGGAGGACCTATGTGGAGTGGTGCGAGTCTCAAGGAGGGCATCCTCGCAAGTTTTTTATTGACAGGATCTTGCGATTCCTCCAGGTTGGCGTTGACAAGGGGTTGGCTCTTGGTACTCTAAAGGGGCAGGTGTCTGCCTTATCGATATGGTTTCAAAGGCCTTTGGCCACGCATTCGCTTGGGAAAACCTTCTTGCAGGGGGTCTTGCATGTGAATCCCCCTATTAGAGCTCCCCTCTGCCCCTGGAATTTAAATCTGGTCTTGTCAGCTTTACAAAGGCAGCCGTTTGAACCTCTGACAGAAATCCCTCTTGTGCTGCTAACCCGAAAGTTGGTTTTCTTGGTGGCTATGGCTTCGGCCAGAAGGGTCTCCGAGCTGGCAGCCTTGTCTTGCAGGGAACCGTACCTGATTCTGCATAAGGACAGAGTGGTTCTGCGGCCTCAGCCTTCTTTCCTTCCTAAGGTTCATATCCAGTTTTCACTGGAATCGGGACCTAGTCCTACCATCCTTCTTTCCTACTCCCCAGTCCAGAGAGGAAAGATTGCTTCATACTTTGGACGTGGTCCGAGCCATGAGGGTTTATCTCAAGGCTACAGAAAAGATTCGGAAAACAGATGTGCTTTTCGTTCTCCCGGATGGCCCCAAGAAGGGTCAGACGGCTGCCAAGTCTTCCTTGGCTAGGTGGATTAAGCAGCTGATTTTTCAGGCCTATGGTCTGAAGCGCGTTAAGGCCCATTCTACGAGGGCCATGAGTGCCTCTTGGGCGGCACACCATCAGATCTCTATGGCACAGGTTTGCAAAGCGGCAACCTGGTCTTCCGTACATACGTTTACTAAATTTTATAAGTTGGACGTCACAAAAGCTACGGACGCAGCATTTGGGCAGGCGGTCCTACGGGCAGCAGTATAGAATCCTCTGGCCCGGTTCACGCCCCCTTTTTTTCTGTTGGTGGAGCTATTTTTTACCTCCTGATATATTTTCTGTTTGGCTAATTTTGGCCTTACGGTCTCCCTCCCTTCATGGAGCATTGCTTTGGGACATCCCATATGTAATGACTATGCGCTCTGTGTCCCGTGATGTACGATAAAGAAAAAAGGATTTTTAATAACAGCTTACCTGTAAAATCCTTTTCTTGAAGTACATCACGGGACACAGAGCTCCCACCCCT
The DNA here is from genome assembly GCA_029574335.1 of Rana kukunoris. Lineage (NCBI taxonomy): Eukaryota > Metazoa > Chordata > Amphibia > Anura > Ranidae > Rana > Rana kukunoris. The sequence continues at coordinate 35,121,322 of CM056058.1, forward strand.
CTTTTGGGGAACATTGTGTAACCTCGGAGAAATTGCTTGCTACAAAACTGAAGCACTCTCAGTGGGAGGGGGTTATATAGAGAGGAACTTCCTGTGAAGTTGATTACACCAGTGTCCACACCTGAAGGTACCCATATAACCCATATGTAATGGCTATGCGCTCTGTGTCCCGTGATGTACTTCAAGAAAAGGATTTTACAGGTAAGCTGTTATTAAAAATCCTTTTTTTTCAAACCCCACTCACTTTGCCCAACTTACAATCAGCACAAATGAAAACTCAAGTGTGTTTCTTGAGTGCTATGTTTTTGCTGTTTTGTGCTGTTTAAATTTCCTTTCTATCTTTTATCATTTTTGTGTTATTAATGATTTATCAAAGGTCACACAGCCCCCTACAACACCCAAATGACACAAAACTGGTCTCATTGGTTAGTGCTATGTTTGTGCTGTTTTGTGCTGCTAATATTTCCATTCTATCTTTTATAGTTTTTGCGTCATTTATGATTTATTAAGGTCACCAAAGGTCACACAGCCCCCCTACAACACCCAAATGACACGAAACTGGTCTTGTTGGTTAGTGCTACGTTTGTGCTGCTAAAATTTCCGTTCTATCTTTTATCGTTTTTTGCGTTATTTATGATTTATTAAAGGTCACCAAAGGTCAATCAGCCCCCCTACAATGCCCAAATGACACAACAGTTTTTTTGTGTCATAAAAATACAAATTTGTGCTGCTTTTATTTTTAAGATAATAGCAATATGTTTTTTCCCAGACGATGACATCACCCTGCCTCCTGTCCCATACCTGGTTAGTGATCTCCTGGTTAGAGAGCAGCAATGCGAGCACAGCGAGGTATGAGTTCCTTTGATCAGTCCAATAGACTGTATGGTGGCAGCAGTCAGTTGGTGGATGTGGCAGCAGAACCGGCTGGTGGCATATAAGCTGGCACTGAGTTTGGCTGGCGGCAGTCTGTGGTTAAGCAGCTGGAAGCAGGAGACAGATGAGACCTTGCTGGACTGAAGAGCTGTAGCAGGCTGGATGAGCAGGATGCAGGGTCAGATGAGCTGGGTCCATAATAGTCGGGCAGATTAGGCATAAACGGCAGACAACAGGATAGTCCGGTCACAGGCCAAATCAGCAACGGGAGTTAGATCAGGCAAGAACAGAAGGCAGAATCCAGAGACGAGCCATGGTCAGGGCAGGTAGCAGTCAAACGGAGGTCAGGAGCAAGCTGGGTTAGGATCAGAAGTCAAACACAGCAATCAGGAACAAACACACAGAAGCTGCACACCAAACTGTTTAAATAGTCTGTCTGGCGCCAACATTGACGACAGGCTCGCACTCATCTGCCCAGCCAGTTGCCAGTCTGCGCATGCGCATATGTATGCACAGGGAGACATCATTTGTGCTATGGGCAAGCCTTTTACTCTCCATTCTATCTCCTTTTGTTTTTCAGTTATTGATTTGATAAAGGTCACCCAGCCCCCCTACAAGAGACACAAGACATTTTTGTACAATGTGTATGTAAATATAAGCAACTTTTGTTATTCCCTATGTCACTTATGTAACTCTAACTTTATGTACAGTATATTGCTATATTGCATGCTATATTGGGTTATTTTTAGACCCTTTATTTGTTTTACCTTTAATAAATCATAAATAATGCAAAACCACTAAAAGATAGAAATGACATTTAAACAGCACATAACAGCACAAACATGGCACTAAAGAAACACACTTGAGTTTTTATTTGTGCTGATTGTAAGGTGGGCAAAGTGAGTGGGGTTTGAAAAAAATAAATAAACTGTTATAACTTTAAAACCATAACAGCACAAATAAAAATTTTAGCAGCACAAACCAACGAGACCAGTTTCGTGTCATTTGGGCATTGTAGGGGGGCTTATTGACCTTTGGTGACCTTTAATAAATCATTAATAACGCAATAACGATAAAAGATAGAACGGAAATTTTAGCAGCACAAACATAGCACTAACCAATGAGACCAGTTTTGTGTCATTTGGGCATTGTAGGGGGGCTGTGTGACCTTTAATATATCATAAATACCGCAAAAACGATAAAAGGTAGAATAGAAATTATAGCAGCACAAAATCGCACAAACGTAGCACTAACCAACGAGACCAGTTTTGTGTCATTGTGGCTGTTGTAGGGGGCTAGGTGATGTCATAGTCTGGAAAAAACAATTGCTAATATCTTCAAAATAAAAGCAGCAAAAACGTAAATTTTTGCGGCACAAAACAGCACAAACGTAGCACTAAAGAAACACACTTGAGTTTTTATTTGTGCTGATTGTAGGGGGGCCAGCTTCGCTGAGCTCATTCTAATGTATGTAACCAATCCAAGGGTGACGCTGTCAAATCTAATTAGAGAAATAAAAAAATATGGTAAACGCTCAAATTTTAAGACCAATCCCTGCACTACAAAGGGAATTCCCATTTACGTGGGTGAGAGGAGAACTGCCATATTTAGGAATCAACCCGACACCTACTGTTGAAAAACGATATATCTAGCAAACTATATCCCACTACTGAACGAGATCAAAGCAGGACTAAAAAAGGGCTCACTGAGATCTCCATCATGGATGGGAATGATAAACATGTTTAAAATGGTGATTCTCCCAAAAATAACATATCAATTCCAAATGCTACCAATAGCTGTGCCACATAGTTTTATTTTTTTAAACCATAACAACCAAGGATGCTAATGCAAAGTGCCACTACAGTCCCCACCAGTGCATCTACAGTATAGTAACCATCAATATCACCTCTGCCACTACAGTGCCCATTGGTGCCGCCAGTGTCCATCTGTGCTGCCAGTGTCCGTCAGTGCCACTACAGTGCCCATCTGTGCTGCCAGTGTCCATCAGTGCCACTACAGTGCTTATCGGTGCCGTCAGTGCACTACAGTGCCACATTGGTGCCATCAGTACCACATCAGCGCCACTATAGTGCTCATCTGCACCACTACAGCGCTCATCAGTGCTACTAGAGTACCCAATAGTGCCTATAAGTGAGTGCTCATCAGTGGATCCTTATCACCGCCCATCAGCACCACCTTATCAGTGCATATATCAGTGGCAGATAATCAGTGCACCCTCAGTTCCCCTGCAGTGCACCCTCATCAGAACCCAGAAGTGCAGCCTCATTAGACCAGCCTCATCGGCACCCATCAGTGCAGCCATATCTGTTCCAGTTTCCCTACCACAATTTATCACCACAGCCCACAGTCACCAGTATGGCAAAAGTTGTTTTTTTTCCTCTGAGGAGGCATACCAACCGCTTCTCTTGACCGAGGAGAGCAGCAGGGAGCTCTCTGAGTCAGATTCTGGTTCAAAATATGAACCGGTTGTAAGCAGTGGGTCTTCTACAAATTCAGAGGAAGAGCAAAGTGTGCCCATGAAACAAAGGCAATCTGACATGGGAGCAGCAGGCTACCACAAGTAGCGCTGTGGCATCAACCAGCAGCTCAGTGCCATCCACCAGAAATGCAGTGGCATCAACTAGCAGCTTAGTGCCATCCACCAGTAGCACAGTGCCATCCACAAGAAATGAAGTACCACTGCAGCAAAGGTCAAGAACTAGCAGGGTGTCATCTCGGCCCCAAAGGGTTAGGACCCATGCCAGCACTCCCTATGCCCTTGAAAACCCTCTGTGGCTTCCCCCCAATTCAGGAGCCGCAAACATCCCCCCCCCCCTTTCACCGCCCAGCCAGGTGCTCAGATGAACACAGAGAACTTTGCCCCTATTGATTTTAATTTACTTTTTACCCAAGACCTATTATCCTTAATCGTGGCCCAGTGCAACCTCCTATGCACAACAATTCATAACAAACAACCCTGATTCAAGTTACGACCGTCCCTATGTGTGGAGAGCATTGACAGTAGAGGAATTTAAATAATTTTTAGGCCTAACATGGGGCTCTCAAATTAAAAAATTAATCATAATCATATTGGTCCAAAAAAAACATCCACCACATGCCACTTTTTTCATCCATCATGCCAAAATCCAGATACCTCATGATAATGCGTTTCCTCCATTACAATGACAACACCCAGTGCCCTCCCCGAAATGACCTATCACATGACAAATAATTAAAAATTCCGCCACTTCTAAGTTTTTTCTCTGAGACATTCTCCCAGTTATTTGTCCCCGACCGAAATATCTCAGTGGATGAGTCATTAATGGGTCCACTTCACAGGCAGGCTTGGCATCAAGCGGTTTATTCCAAGCAAAAGGGCCTGATATGGTGTTAAGATCTACAAGCTACGAGACCGTGCCACGGGGTACGTCTAGGCCTTCCGGGTGTACGAAGGGAAGGACACCCAGAATACATCCGAGCCAGCAGAAAGGTTGTTTGGGAGCTTGTATATCCACTCCTTGGAAAGGGTTACCACCTTTATGTGGATCATTTCTATACGAGCTTGCCCCTCTTGCGCAACCTTCACCAGAAGGCCACTCCAGCGTGTGGTACAGTGCGACCCAATAGGAAGGGTTTCCCGCAAAGGCTTGTTACTAAAAAACTACAAAAAGGGGAGACGGCACCTTTGCGGAATGAAGAAGTATTGGCTATCAGGTGGAGGGACAGACGAAATGTCCACATGCTCTCAACGATACATAATGACATAATGACTATAATTTGTTCATGGGGGGAGTCGACTTCAATGATCAGATGATCGAACCCTATCTTCCCACAAGAAAAAGCCGCCATTGGTATAAAAAGGTCTCCATATATCTTTTCAGTTTGGCCATTTACAATACTTATGTAATTTACCGTAAATCTACAAGGACCCCCTTATCTTATCTTCAGTACCAAGAAGAAATTGTCTCCACTCTTTTGTACCCTGAAAGCCCACCAGAAAGCATTCGCTCGGATTCAGTGAGCAGACTCCATGAACGCCACTTTGAGAGACTCTCCCACCTTGAAACATGCCGAAATCGTCAGAAGAGAAGCCGGGTGTGCACCAAAAGAGGGAACTAGAAGAGACATCACATATTATTGCCCTGATTGTCCTTCCTAATAACGCCTTTGTTTGGGTGAATGTTTCCGCCATTGCCATACTTTTCTACATTATTAGGAAAGTATGGTAAACGTAATAAAACGTATATTTTTTCTACTTTTGCTGTTTTAAAGCCCCACTGGGACAATTTCTTTTTTCATTTACGTAATTGCCATTTACCACCACACCCCTTATGCCACTTTACATACCACTGCCTTCTCTGGAGCTGACCCTGACCTGCTAAACGACGTGCTTTTGCCTAACCCTAACTGTACCTACCTCTGCCTGCTCTGGAACTGACCCTGACCTTTTATACGACTACGCTTCTGCCTAACGCTAAACTGTACCTACATCTGTCTGCTCTGGAACTGACCATGGCCTGTTATACGAACACGCTTCTGGCTAATGCTAAACTGTACCAACTTCTGCCTGCTCTGGAACTGACCCTGGACTTTTTGACCATGTTTTTTGCCTGCCTCTTGGATTGATCTTTTACCCTGCTATGCTAGTGGGAACACAGGGGTCTCGCATATGTGAGGGGCTCCAGAATTGTTTTTCTGGATGAAGAAAAATATTTTTCAGTTTTCTTATTCCCGGATTAGGGTCTGGAGACTCGGAGGCTTGAAATAGATTTTGAGTGGGAGAAGCCTCTACCCCTGTCCCCATTCTTTCCTGACTGCTACTTGGACCATGTTCCTGCTTACTACCAGGACCAATATTTTGGCACTGCTAGCAATGTCTCTACTTGCACTAACCCTGGACTGTATCCCTGCCTGTACTGACTATAGACCATATTTCTTCCTGCTGCTTGGACAATTCCATTCACTGACGCTGACCACGTCCCTGCTTGCTGCCTGGATCAGGGCTCTCCTCCTGTGAACAACTGCACTGCTAAAACCACAGGTAACATTTTTTTTATTCTTTACTCAGCAGAATGTATTTTAGGGTGTAATTCTTGGTATGTATATGCTTGGTAATTTATGCTCCTAGAACCTGAAGTTGCTACTTCAATGTTGGGCCTCTGTTTGTGGCCATGCTGTGTAAAAGTCTCACAAATGTGGTATCCCCATACTCAGGAGGAGTAGCAGAATATATTTTGGGGTGTCATTTGTGGAATGTACATGCCATGTGAGAGAATCAACCTGTTATGACAATTTGGTGTGTAAAAAAACGTAATTTTGCAAAATTACAACTTCAAAAAACTAACTATGCCTCTTACTAACCACCTTGGAATGTCTACTTTCCAAAAAGGGGTCATTTGGGGGGTATTTGTACTTTACTGGCTTGTTAAGGTCTCAAGAAATGACATAGGCTGTCGGCACATCAGGTGTAATCAATTTTCAGTGATTGGCACCATAGCTTGCAGACCCTATAACTTTCACCCGGACTAAATAATATCCACAAATTTTGGTTATTTTTACCAAAGATATGTAGCAGTATACATTTTTGCACAAATTTATGAACAAAAATTACTTATTTGCTAAATTTTATAATAGAAATGAATGACTGAGTAATTGTCATTCAAAATGTGAGAGCACTGAAAGCTGAAAATTGGTCTGGTTAGGAAGGGAGTGCCCAGTGATAAAGTGGTTGAAAAAGTCTGATAGCTCAGATGTAAGTGAAGGGCTTACCTCAGCTGGCTGATTATCACAAAGTCCCAGAGCGTCTTGAGCTGCTTATTTTGGGAGGGCGTGGCACCCAGAACACCCGGATTTTTGTCTCTGCGTGCAGGGGAACGTTCCCTCGTCACTCTGCATCTTACACGCTGCGGGAGGGCATGATGACCCGGGGACAGAAGCAAGACGGCTCAAGGCAGGATTTCCAAGATGGCGCAGCCCCACCATCAACTCAGAAGGCGCTCAGAAGGCGCGCGGAGGGGATAAAGGGAAGGAGGGGGTGAGTAAAACCCAGAAAAAGGCCAAAGAAGGCTCCGGAGACCCCCCAAATGACATGAGATATTATGCCCAGAAGCTGACTGAGAAGTCTAGTGTAACAGGCGCGCAGCCTATGGATGAATGTGCCTCCCTCAGTGACATTGAAACGGAGGAGGGGGAGAATGTTCAGGGAGCCGGGGCCGTATTGGAACAGGCTGGGAGCAGCTCCAGCCTGCAGGGGGAGGCTAATGACCTGGAGGAGGAGGGGGGTGATCAGCCCACACTTGCTGCCATACTGAAGGCAGTGAATAAATGCACAGCCTCTGTGAATGGCCTGCGTCTCAGATTTGGAAGTTTGGAGGAGGAGGTGTGCCTGATCAGGCATGATATACAGAAGATGAGGGAGAGGACCACGGCCGCAGAGGGGAGGATTAGTGACCTGGAAGACAAGCTACCCCCACTGATTAGAGAGGCCCAGACCACCTCAAGGCTTGCCAGGGAGGTTGATATGCGCGCAGAAGATTTTGAGAACCGTCTTAGGCGCAATAACGTCCGCATAGTTGGATTACCAGAGAAGGTGGAGGGCAGGGACCCCACACAGTTTGTGGAGCAGTGGATGGCTGACGTGTTTGGTAAAGACGCTTTTACACATCTATATGCGGTTGAGAGGGCCCACAGAGTGCCAACTAGGCCTCTCCCGCCGGGCAACCCCCCCCCCCCCCCCGATCCTGGCCCGCCTATTAAACTACAGAGATAGAGAAATAATGAGGCTGGCCAGGGAAAAAAGGAATATACAATACAACGGCACCCGGGTGTCATTTTATCCAGACTTCTCTGCTGCAGTACAGAAGAGCCGAGCTAGATTTACAGAGATTAAGAAACGCCTGCAGAAGGTGCAGGCCCCATAGGCCATGCTGTATCCTGCGAGACTTCGAGTTATTTTGAATGGCCAGGCCCACTTTTTTGAACACCCTGCTGATGCCTCGCACTGGCTGGATGCTAACGAAGGTGCCCTACAACAGGTTAGGAGACCTCCGATGGAAGAGGACTGACATCCTGGTTCAATATCACTGGCCCTGCCTAAGTTGACCCCTCGGCCGAGGGAACTGCCGGAAACATACAACACCCTATTTTTTTGTTCTGCAATGCGAGTTCGGAAATGCTGTTAACGCACCCAGCAAAGATGACTGCTGAAGCTGTTACCGTAGGTGTTGATCACCTGGAAGAGTTCAGGGACCTGTTGTCCCACGGCTGCCCGTTGGCGCCCCAAAGTTTGAGCGTTCAGTGGGCCTGCGAGATGTCGGGCGCACACCCCGTACAGGCGAAAGGCTTGCAACGTAAGAGATCTGCGGCTTTTATTGATACACGGCTGTGTATCTCAGTTGGTTACCCAATTTTAGTTCACTCCAGAGCTTTTTACAATTTTTTCTTTTTTTTCTTTTCCCCACGGTGGGAGTCTACACTTTTGTACCAGCATTTGGTTTACGGCCCTGCACCTATCACATGCCCAACTGTCCGCTTCGGACACTTCAACTGAGGGGGTGGCGGGTGGACGGGGTGGAGGAGTTTTTTCCCACTTCAGTGATATGCCTCAACCTCCCTGATGGCGGCGGTCACTGTGTTATCATGGAATGTACGGGGACTACAGGACCCGCTGAAGCGGACTATGGTGTCGTCCCTGATGAGGAAGCAACTGCCCGCTATCTGTGCTCTTCAGGAGACTCATTTGACCCCTGACTCTGTGCCTTGTTTGGGATATCGGTGGGTGGGTAGGGCGTATTCTTCCACTCACACCTCGTATTCAAGGGGGGTGAGTGTGATGGTGCACAGTTCCTTAGATTACGAGGAACTGAATGCGGATGTGGATGTTGATGGGAGATATGTTTTTCTGCTATGCAAGCTGTTTGCCTTTAAATGTATCCTTGCTTTTGTATATGTGCCCCCCCCCCCCCCGTACAACAATGAGGTACTGAGGGCATTGGTTCGGTTCCAGTTGCGGTTCCCGGAGGTGCCACTGTTTTTGCCTTCGGGGACTTCAACTGTTACTTGGATCCTCTCTTGGATAAGCATCCACCGGGTGGGGGAGGGAGGGGGACACCCCGGACGGCCCTGAGAAAACTGGCGGAGAAAGTGGGGTGGAGGGACCCTTGGAGGGCTAGGAATCCTGGAGACTAACAATTTTCATGTTTCTCGAAGAGCTACTCATCCCTGTCTAGGATAGATCTGTGCTTGTGCTTGAATGCTGCTGAGAGATATGTGTTAGAGGTGGCGTATGGTCTGAGAACTGTTTCGGATCATTCTCCACTGCTTGTAACCCTGGGGGTGCGTCCCTCTTCTGCGGTGGCCAAGGCCCCGTGGAAGATGAACGCCTTCTGGCTGAGCCTTTTCCCGTCCCACGAGCATATAGAGGCCCGAATTGAGGAATACTGGCGTATACACACCGGCACTGACAACATTGCGATCACTTGGGAGGCCTTTAAGGCCATCCTGCGAGGCATATTTATCAGAGATTCAGGCCATCAAGGCACGGACGAATGCACAAAGAGAGGAGGTGGAGCGGGCGGCGGAGAGGCTGGAGGATACATTCATTGCAGACCCATCTGATACAAATAGGGAGGCGTGGCTTTCGGCGCAGGATGCTCTGTACCGAATCACGACCTCGGGGGCAGGGAGGAAACGCTTTTTCCAAAAAGCGGCATTTTATGAGGGTGAACACACTGGTCGCATGCTAGCAACTATTGCCCACGCCAAGCAGATGTCTCCTTCCATAGGAGCGCTGTGCACTACCGGAGGCAGGGTGACGAACTCCCCCGACCAAGTCCTTGATGAACTAGTTGGGTTTTACTCCTCTTTGTACGACTCCAGGAGCACACACTCGCTGGACTCTCTGAGAGAATATCTAGACCCGGTGAAACTACCAAAGCTGTCGGCCTCCAATAGGGAGATGCTAGATGCCCCTTTGACCCTGGGCGAATTACAGATGGCGACCAGCCTGTTCCCAAACTCAAAGGCTCCCTGGGACGACGGTCTCCCCGTGGAAATATACAAGCAATATGGGGAACTGATACTCCCGCACTTGCTGAAGGTGTTTAATGCTGCAAGGGAGGAGGGCACTCTTCCCATATCCATGACCAGGGCAAATATTGTCCTGATTCTGAAACCAGACAAGCATCCGCTCGACCCGGGGTCCTATAGACTGATTTCCCTTTTGTAAAATGATGTAAAGATTCTTGCCAAGGTCCTGGCGGTCAGACTGAATGGGGCCATCTCCACTATCATACATTCTGACCAATCGGGATTTATGCCGCAGAAGTCGACGGCAATAAACTTGAGGAGACTCTATCTCAATATGCAATCCCGGGCGGATAACATGGGGGACAGAGCCCTGCTGTCTCTCGACGCCCACAAGGCGTTTGACAGCGTCGAATGGGACTTTCTCTGGGCGGTAATGCGGAGGTTTGGGTTTGGAGATGGTTTCATTGCTTGGGTCCAGCTCTTATATTCATCCCCGGTAGCGGCGATGAGAGGGAGGGAGGGTGTCTCGCACTTTTAATCTATACAGGGGCACCCAGCAGGGATGCCCACTGTCTCCCCTCCTCTTTGCCCTGGCCATTGAGTCTCTGGCAGCCATGATTCGGACGGATCCTTTGGTGCAGGGCTTCCAATATGGGGACCTGCACGAGAAGTTCATGCTATATGCGGACGATACCATGCTGCTTCTGGGGGATACCGCCGGGTCGCTTGCAGAGGCCATGAATGTGGTCCGACGGTTCGGCGAATACTCGGGCCTGACCATTAATTGGACTAAGTCCTCCCTCCTTCTGCTTGATAGACGGCCCCCTCAGCCCATAAGTACAATACAGGACATCCCAGTCTCTGTCTCTTTCCGCTATCTGGGTGTCCAGGTTACCGCATGCCCGCTAGACTATGTCCGCCTCAATATTACCCCCTTACGTAATCGGTGTCGGGATCGGGTCAAGGTTTGGAGTAAAGGGTCAATTTGATAAAGATGATACTTATGCCACAATTGCTATACATACTATACATACTGCACAACTCCCCAATGGTCATCCCCCTGAAACAGTTTAGAGTCATTAATTCTATTTTCCGCTCACTGATTTTGCTCACGAAGCCCCCTAGGGTTAAACTTGAGCAACTGCAGCGCCAGAAGGAGGCCGGTGGATTGGCATTGCCCAATCCTTGGCTCTACTACTTGGCTTCTCAGGTGCAGCACATTGCGAGAGTGGCGGGCCCTCAACAGGATCTGCAGCTAAATCTGAGGGACCCCTCGGTTCGGTTGCTCAGATTCACGACAGGGGGGGAGGTGATGATGGGACTGGAGGCCTTGCAGTATGCGAAATCTAATAGACGCTTCCCCACATATGCACTTATGCAGAAGATTTGGAACAAAGTTAGGATGCTGCAGGGCGTGACAGGGTTCACTAAATTCAGCCCAATATGGGATAACCTCTACTACCGGGAAATAGCTAAACTACCGTACGGCCTGAAGTGGAAACAGTATGGGGTATCCCTCATGTCGCACATAGTTAGGTCAGGCCAGTTGAGGCCCTTCACTGAGCTCAGGGCTGAATTTCAGCTTCCAGCATCCATGCACTTTTACTACCTGCAACTCAAACACGCATTTGATGCTCAGAGGGAGGCTGATATATGGTCCTTGGACCCGGCTCCAGTCTTTAACTTCCTGTCCGAGGTGTCCACCTGCAAGGGGTTCATATCCAGCTGCTATGCTATGTTATTGAACCTCTTCCTACCGAGTGCCCCTCTCAAGGTGGTGGCTCGGTGGGAGAGGGACGTGGGAGCGTTCGAAGATGAACAGTGGGAGGAGGCCCTGCAGGCGGTTCCCATGTGCTCCCTGAATGTGGCACACAGGCTGTCACAGCTTTACATCCTCTTACGGGTCCATTATACACCAGCCAGGCTTGCGCAAATGGGAATGGGGGTAGACCCCTGCTGCACTAGGTGCTGCAGAGATCATGGTGATCTCATCCACCTTCTGTGGAGATGCCCGAAGCTTCATCGGTATTGGGCAGGGGTGGTTGACACTATTAACGGGGCCTTCCAGGTACAAGTTCCCTTGGAACCCAAGGTTTACCTGCTGGGGATTACCGGGGACCTCCTAGTGGAGGAGATCCCTAGACAGGCAATAGGCCGGGCCCTGTTTCAGGCCCGCTTAATGATATTGAGGCACTGGAAGGACACTGAACCACCCACGGTGCAGGAATGGATTAGGCAGATGGGAGTCACCTTAAGGCTGGAGAAGGTGGTGTATCAGAGAAGAGGGTCTAGCCGTAAATATGAAAAGTTATGGGCCCAGTGGCTTGATGTTCCGGGGCTAGCCCCGATAGATCTTGTGTATGACAGGCTATTTTAGATCTGCACCGGTCTGGCTCCTGGATGCTCGAATGAGTCCGGGGAAGGGGGGGGGGTTGTAGGGCTATTTACAACACTGAGTGGCTTTTGATGAAGTGTCATGTTATGTGTGTACTCTCCCATGGAAACTCAATTATGATTATGCTCTGGAGTTTTGTAAGCGGTTTTCTTTTTTACATTTGCTCAATAAAAACCTTTGTTTGAGAAAAAAAAAAAAGCTCCTTATTTTGGATTCTCAGGGTCACCTGTAAATCCCCTTCTAGGCAAAAGATCACCAACTGTTCTGGAAATGTTATATGTAGGCAACGCCTATCCTCATATTGATTAGCGGTTCCAAATTAATAACTACTGCATTAGCGAACAGACACAAAGGATACCCTCAGCATGTTTCCAAATAACTGTTCTGTTCAGCGCAATTAAAGTTTTTTTTATACACATTCTTATGTAGGTATCAATATTACAATTGTACTTTTATGATAACAAGGGGCGTAACATAGGCCGGCTAAATTCTAACTAGGATTCAAAAGAATTGAAAATCATATCACCACAGAGTGGTGCTGTGGATATGAACACTAGGTAAAAAATGCTACATCTTATAAAACAGAATGCAGCATGTAATCAAAACATTATTAGTGACGTGTGCACAATACATAGGCAAAGCATATGAAATAGAATACAATTATATACAGAATGTACAATTAATTTTACAGATATCTTAAAGTACAGTACAGGATACCCTACTTAAATTGTTATTGTTACTTTGCATTGCGTGCTATAAAATTGAGGAATCATGGAGGTACAACCCTATCACTTATGGTGTATGAAAATGCTGCCTGTGTCCTGTACTGTATGATACGGAATTTAGAGGCAAGTCAAAATTCCTTCGTTGTTCAGAGACCAGCAATTTATTGTTAGGGGTGGAGCTTAACATGCTTTTTAAAAACAAAATGACAGTGGATAGTTTGTGGGATTCTTTCCTTCAGTTGTGTTATCTACAGTCTCTCCTAATGTATTCCAGCTTGTGAGCTTGGCTAATGAGGTACAAGAATTCAGCCGATCCAAGAAACGGGAAGTGGCCTCATTTTCAAGTCGCTCATCCATTGGCATAACTAAGATTCCCAATCTCACTGAGGTTTTCTTGTACAGTTTTTGCTACATTGGACTAATGACAGGTAAGTAAACTGAGTGTGTGTTTTGTTTTGTGTGTGTGTGTGTGTGCGTGTATGTAAATGTATGTATACACACACAGACTGTATAAAAAATATATGCAAATATAAACTTGCCTGGTATGTTTGAAAAATGCAGTTAATCCCCAGAAATTGGCCACAAGAAACCAACAGGCACATTTGAAAAATGATGCATTAATTTTCAGTGCCAAGAATCCAACACTGGTGCAAAAAATATGTTAAGTTCTGCAATGTGTCCCTGAAATCTAAAGTGATCTGTTGGCTTACTAAAATGGCTAAACTGACAGCACTCGTAAATAACTGACCACATGCATAAGCTCTATCACCTGGAGTATCTGCCTGTAGCTGTCCCTGATGTGAAATGGAATATACCAATGCTCCATCATATAATGCTATGCCTGGGTGCAAGAGACTAATAGGCAGGCTTGGGCCTTGTCCGGTGGAATGTGGTTATGGCAAGGTTTTATTCTTTGCAGCTATATGCATAACTGGGTCAGCAGGGCTACACCGATTCTCTTGGTGGTAGGTTGCCTTGAGCCCTTTTAACAAATTCTGCCATTGAAAGTAGTTTAGTTATATTGTGGATAGCATAACTTCCCAGCACTTAAAGTGACACTAAAGGTTCACTTAAAAAAAAAAAAAAAAAACATGTCATACTTGCCTCCACTGTACAGTTTGTTTTTTGAATGGCCCTGATTGTCCTCTTCTGGGGTCCCACGGCAACTCTCGTGGCTCCTCCCCACAAGAGCAAACCCCCTCTGGGAAGCTCTCTTCTAAGGGGGTTACCTTGCGGATGTGCTCCCGTGTCATACAATCGGCATTCATAGCTGCTGATTGTATGACTCGCCCCTGCCCCCCGGTGACTCATTGGATTTAATTGACAGAAGCGAGAGCCAATGGCTGCGCTGCTATCAATCTATCCAATGAAGAGCTGATCTGCCATGGGGAGAACAATGCGGGATCACGGGTCCTGTAGGCTCGTCACTGCTTGGGTAAGGGCTGCGACCTGCTGGCACAAAGTCTTGAGCGGGGAAGCACCTCCATCGGCTTCTGACACTTCTGGCTGCATGATACTGTCACGTACCTTACCAGAGGCCGAAGTGCTGAGAGGGCTTCTCTTGCGACTAAGTGCAGAACGCCCCCTGGAGGAGACACAGGGGGTGCTATGCCCAGTGATGCATGGAAACCATGGCTGGAGCACAGGAATAAACAAAAAAAATAGTGCAGTGGGGGCAGCCAAATTACACACCCACCAGTGACAGATGCAAAAAGTCACATCCTGGAGAGGTAGCAGATGGTTTCTCTATCATACACTGCGGTGACAAACAAGCTTGCTGGAAATGATGGTGATAAATACCGCTCCGCTGTTTGTGGGGCCAGGTCATGGAGAATAGAAGTCCTGGGTGACTTCGACTATGCGTTTTGTGCTTCAAGCGCTTTATTACGGTCAGTGACTACACGTGACTACGTGTTTTGCGCTTCAATCGCTTTATCACGGTCAGTCGTGACTTTTTGCATATGTCACTACACCACTGCTGTTTAAGCTTCCCCCGATTGAGGATTCCTTCTCCCGTTGTCACTGCGCTGCAGCTTCAGTTTCCTTGTCCTGTTTCCTCCTGTCAGCACCGCAGATGGTCTGCTGTTACTGGCAGGTGTGTAATTTGGCTGCCCCAGCTGCACTCAGCGCTCCTGTCTCCCTCTTGTCGGATCACCGCTCGCATATCTATCGGAGCATCAGTCAACCTGCCCCCGCTGTATTCAGCACTCCTGTCTCCCCCTTCTGTCGGATCACCGTTTACCATCAATGTCAGTGAGCCAGAGGACCTGGGTCAGGTCGCAGCTTCATGTCTAAATGGACACAGTGATCCTCGGCTCAGTGCTCCCATAGCAAGCTGCTTGCTGTGGGGACACTGATAAAGACATGGATGAGCAAGTTTGGGGTATAGGAACTTTGCTGTCTTGCGTAGAGTCCTGACCTCATGCCAGTTAAGTTCATGTATGTGTAAAGGCAGGTGTCCCAATACTTTTGGTAATATAGTGTCTGTAATATAAATAAATACATCCAGACGTTGGATATACAGCATCATTTTAACTGGGAGTCGGACATGAAGCTATATAATAGGTGGAGGGGGATATAAATGTTTAATAAAACCTCTAGTACTAAAGGCTGAGATTGTTTTTTATTATTATAATTAGGGTTGTCCCGATGCCACTTTTTTAGGACCGAGTACAAGTACCGATACTTTTTTTCCAGTAGTCGCTGATACCGAATACCGATACTTATTTTAAATGTGTCCCTAAATGCAGCCATGTCCCCCACATACTGCAGGCATGTCATGTCCCCCACATATTGCAGGCATGTCATGTCCCCCACATATTGCAGGCATGTCATGTCCCCCACATATTGCAGGCATGTCATGTCCCCCACATATTGCAGGCATGTCATGTCCCCCACATATTGCAGGCATGTCATGTCCCCCACATATTGCAGGCATGTCATGTCCCCCACATATTGCAGGCATGTCATGTCCCCCACATATTGCAGGCATGTCATGTCCCCCACATATTGCAGGCATGTCATGTCCCCCCACATATTGCAGGCATGTCATGTCCCCCCACATATTGCAGGCATGTCATGTCCCCCACATATTGCAGGCATGTCATGTCCCCCACATATTGCAGGCATGTCATGTCCCCCCACATTTGCAGGCATGTCATGTCCCCCACATTTGCAGGCATGTCATGTCCCCTACATATTGCAGCCATGTCATGTCCCCCCACATTTGCAGCCATGTCATGTCCCCTACATTTTGCAGTCATGTCCCCTACATATTGCAGCCATGTCATGTCCCCCACATATTGCAGCCATGTCATGTCCCCTACATATTGCAGCCATGTCATGTCCCCCACATATTGCAGCCATGTCATGTCCCCCACATATTGCAGCCATGTCATGTCCCCCACATATTGCAGCCATGTCATGTCCCCCACATATTGCAGCCATGTCATGTCCCCCACATATTGCAGCCATGTCATGTCCCCCACATATTGCAGCCATGTCCCCCACATATTGCAGTCATGTCCCCCACATATTGCAGTCATGTCCCCCACATATTGCAGCCATGTCATGTCCCCCACATATTGCAGCCATGTCATGTCCCCCACATATTGCAGCCATGTCATGTCCCCCACATATTGCAGCCATGTCATGTCCCCCACATATTGCAGCCATGTCATGTCCCCCACATATTGCAGCCATGTCCCCCACATATTGCAGCCATGTCCCCCACATATTGCAGCCATGTCCCCCACATATTGCAGCCATGTCATGTTCCCCACATATTGCAGCCATGTCATGTCCCCACATATTGCAGCCATGTCATGTTCCCCACATATTGCAGCCATGTCATGTTCCCCACATATTGCAGCCATGTCCCCCACATATTGCAGCCATGTCCCCCACATATTGCAGCCATGTCATGTTCCCCACATATTGCAGCCACGTCATGTTCCCCACATATTGCAGCCACGTCATGTTCCCCACATATTGCAGCCATGTCATGTCCCCCATACCTCCAGCTCCTCTGATTTTTCCCGCCGCCGCCGCTGCTGTCGGGTTAATCCCCGTGCAACACAGCGAGCATTACAAGTTTTCGTTGGTATCCGTGTATAGACACTCCCTCCTTGCTCGCGATTGGATGGATCCGGCCAATCGCGTGTCTATACATGGCGCCGCGGGTATTACAAGTTTACCAATGAAAACTTGTAAATGCCCGCTGTGTTGCACGGGGATAAGCGGTGGCGGGGGGGGGGGGAGTATTCTATTTCGGTATCGGGGGTATTTGCGGGAGTACAAGTACTCCCGCAAATACTCGGAATCAATCCCGATACTGGTGCTGGTATCGGTATCGGGATAACCCTAGTTATAATCATTTTAAATATAATGCACAATACTGGTAAACTTTTAGCGGCTGTATAGTCTTTTTTTTTTTTTAAAAATTTTTGTACCTTTACCCACAGGTAAGCCTATAATAAGTGGCATCAGGGCTTACTTCCTCTTTAATTCATTTTTTTTTTTCATGTTTTTATAACCTTTTTAAAATATTTTTTTTAAAATGCAATATGAAATGTATATATTTGCGATTTGTTTTAAAGCATAATCCTGTATCACATTTGAAGAATCCTGTATGCATTCTTTATAGCTAGTCAATGTCATGAATATGCAATAAAGTCTGGCAGCTTACCTGTCTCCATCTGTTCATTAGAGGCCTGACTCTGTTATGGTTGCCTTATTATCACCTCTCCTTCCTGTATGGCCCCACCCAGGCCATCCCAGGAAGTCTATATTAACTGTTGCACTACAGGTCGAGTGTTCTGTATGTAGTCTTCTTATTTTTAACCACTAGAGAGAGTTAATCCATTTAAAAATCATATGCGTATTGAGTAAATTAAATATATCTATAATCTCCTTTAACCAGTTCCGGACCACCCGCCGCAGTTAAACCGCGGCAGGTTGGCCCGGCTGTGCAAAGCATCATAGCTGTACAGCGACCACGACGATTAGATTTGCTTCAGAACCGATCAGTCTCCAGGCCCAGGCTAATGATGCAGGGTGCCCCAGATGTCCGGACACGGGGGACTTATTACATATGTTATGGAGATGCCCCAAATTATTTAGGTATTGGCTAGAGATCATCAGAATTATTAACAAAACATATGGGACTAGGTTGGAGATGGACCCTAGAACGTGCATATTGGGAATATGGGAAGAAAGGGGAGAGCTGGCGAGCACCACAAAAGCTGTAGCAAGGTGCCTATTCCAGGCAAGAAAATTAATTGCCCAAAGATGGCAAGCAGTGAACCCCCCATCATTAAGAGAGTGGACTAATAGTGTGACAGAAACAATATGGAAAGAGAAAACAGTTTATATCAAAAGAGGAAACATCAAGGAATTTGATAAAATATGGAATACTTGAAATAGGATATCCGGTATGAAAAGCCAAAGAGCAAACTGGAAATTAAGGGTGGGAGAGGGAGAGAAGGGGAAAATAAGTATTTACTAGGGGCCAAGATTATAGTATGCGGGGAATGAAAAATGTTTTGTACAAAGAAAAGTTTGAATGTAATCTTTTTTTTTTAAATATGAAAGATAATGAAATAAAGAGAATTAATCAAAAAAAAAAGATGTTGCCCATTGGTGTTTGCCATTACTATTAGCTGATTCTTTCCCCAAGGTGCAGCTACCTGGGATGAGCTGTTGCTGGCAAATGCTTAAGGAGGCTGGAAGTGAATGCTAATAACACTATCGGTACATTGTTTAATGGCGTTAATGCTTAAGCTATGTAACTGAATTGAATTACATTTTCATGGAAATTCATGGAACTGGTGCTGTTATTTGTAAAAATCTGTTAAGTCTTCTGGGAATCTTAATACTGCACTACGTCCATCTTTTTTCCCTTTGAGGCAGGCTGGGAATCCCCACTCATATGTCACATCTAATGCATGCATTTGTTCTGTCAGTGGTTTCAGAACTCTTCTTCTTGCTAAAGTCTCAGCTGATATATTGCAATTGCAATTTAATTCCAAAACATGATATTCCCCAACTCATCCGTATTCCTTCCATAATTTTGCTCTTCTCTTCCGCATAATGGAGTCTAACTATTGCGTCTTTCGGAGTATCATCTTTTTTTTATATTTAAACATTTTTTTATTTGGGTAAGTACAGTACATACACAAAATAAACATCCAATACTTGGTAATATACAAACAATATCTTAATGGTTCACAATTTCCATTTCAAGTAAAGTTAACCCTTCAGTGCATGGTACAAATAAACATTGTCATATTTAACTCATAATCTCCCCAGCTACCGGAGAGAAATATTGGAAGGAGGAAATTAGAGAGATAAAGAAAAAAAAAACCCCGGAAACATGCCTAGGTTCCTCTCCTGGACCAGGTTTCACTACTTATTTATCTGGGGCTCATCTTCCAAGTCTAGATAGGTTCCTTCTAGACCAACAGTATCCCAATTCCCCAGTCCCCTTTAGTCCCACCATACAGCTGTAACTTATATATATACTGTCCTGCTTGTACTCTCTTCCTATTTATACTCCTATGTAATGACCACCTATAGTCTATTTAGAATACCTACCCCGTTTTGCCTTTACCACCTCCCGCCCATCCCTCCCACCCCTTCTACCCCTCACCCCCACCCTCTCCCGCCCCCTAAGAGAGAGAGAAAAAAAAACCCTCCCCAAGTGGGGGGTTCAAAAATATAAACCTATAGTATGGTTAAATGATTAATTACCCCCTCACCCCTCCTCCTCTAGTTCCCCCCTACCTTCCTCCTCCCCTCTAGTAACGCCTTCACTCCCGTTGACCTGGTCTCGTGAACCCCCCTGATCTCCCTCCCCTTTCCCCATTAATTCTTTCCCTTCCTCTGAGTATATAAATACATTCCATGCTCCCCAGGTACCATTATATTGTTCCTTTCTGTCTTGTGCTGATAGCACCAGGTCTTCTATCGCACCCACCTTCCTGACTCTATTCAACCAGTCCCTAATCGTTGGCGTTTTAGTCCTTTTCCAGTTTAAGGTTATACCCGCCTTACCTTCGTTCATCATATGGCAGATGATCGATTTTTTTATATGTTTTTATTGGGATCTGTGATAGATGTAGCAGGCAGAAAGCTGGGTCGTCCTGTATTTGGTAAGTTGTACATTTTTGAGATATCTTTTGGACTTCCAACCAATATTTCCTAATTTTAGGACACACCCAGAATATATGGTACAGAGTTCCCTTACTCTTCTTACATCTCCAGCAGGAGTCTAGTGTCCCAGGGTACGCCCTACTCAGCTTCTCCGGTGTATAGTACCATCTATTTAAGATTTTATAGTTTAATTCCTGTATCCTGGTGCATGTTGATGTTTTCAAAGCTAGGTGAATTATCTTTTGCTGCTGGGTTGGAGTGAAATTCCTCTCCATATCTTTTGCCCATTCTCTCATCGGGGGTATTTCCTGTGCTTCTGGGGGTGATATTATCAATCTATACATTTTAGACAGTAATCTTGCCGGGGGTTCCTGATCCTCACAGTATTTTTCAAATTGTGTTAACTCCCTTTTGAATCTACTCGCTGGACCTAGGGAATTCAAAAAGTGACATAATTGTATCGCCTGCCAATAATTAACCCCAAATTGTCCTTCTGTGGATACCAATGAGGGCACTGTCGGCCATCTTTCTAATTCTGCAAAGTGTGCTACCTGTGTGAGGCCCCTTTCCCTAAGGCTTCTATATGACCCTTTCTCTAATCCTGGGTGGAAGTTAGGGTTTCCCAGTATTGGGTATAAAGGGGAATATCTTGATGTGTGTTTACCCAGCTGGCATATCTTATGGCCTATTGATAAGATCGTGCCTATAGTTGGGTGTTTTTTTAACTGGGCCGGGAGTGTTTGATAGCACCAGAGTGCTCTTCTTAAAGGGATTTGACTTATTTCCTGTTCAAGGTCTACCCACAATTTGGTTCCATTACTCCTACCCCATTCTATAACCCTTCCCAAGTGTGCCGCCTGGTAATATTTATTTACATCCGGTACCGCCAGTCCTCCATCCCCCTTAGGTAGGAACATCCTGTTCCTACTAATCCTTGGTCTTTTATTGGACCAGATAAATTTAAAGAGAAGCCTATTTACTCGGCTTAGAAAGGCCAGTGAGATTTTGATTGGTATTGCTTGAAAAAAGTACAATAGTTTGGGGAGTATACTCATTTTATTTGTGTTACATCTCCCAAACCAGGAATGGAATCCCTTCTGCCATTTCTCCAGGGTTCCCTTAATTGTACTTACCAATGGGGGGGAAGTTTACTTCAAAGATGTTCCCTATTCTTAATGGGATATGGATCCCCAGATACTTTAATGCTGTCTTTACCCATTTAAATTTAAATTTAGGTTCTAAGATCTGTTGTAGTGTACCTGAGATTTCCACCCCCATTGCTTCGGATTTCCCATAATTGATTTTTAAGTTTGTTAATTTCCCATATTCCTCTATTTCTTTCATCAAATTTTGTAGTGATTTCCGGGGATTGGATATAGTAAACATGTCATCTGCAAAGGCAGAAATTTTATATTCCCCGTCTCCTACTTCCAATCCCCGGATCTCAGGATTCTGTCTTATCCTGTTCAGCAGAGGTTCCAATGTTAGGACATATAGTAACGGGGACAGTGGGCATCCCTGTCTTGTTCCATTCCTTATTTTAATTGGATCTGAAAAGATCCCATTTACCTTGACTAGTGCTTGGGGGGTGGTATATACCCCCATAATCCATCTGCATATGTTCTCCTAGTCCGATATGTTTTAGCACCAAAGGCTTTTTCCGCGTCTGTGCTTAGGAAAATAGAGGGTGTTTTAGTTCCCCTTGTCCAATGCACCAAGTTCAGCACTTTGATAGTGTTATCTCTCGCCTCCCTAGTAGGGACAAAGCCCACCTGGTCAGGGTGGATCAACTGTCCCAGGAGGGGTTGTATTCAAGAAGCTATTAATTTAGTATATAGTTTTAAGTCTGTGTTCAATAGTGAAATTGGGCAGTAACTACCGCACTCCGCCGGGTCTTTCCCCTCTTTCGGGATTACTGCAATGTGTGCCGTAAGGGCTTCCAGGTGGAACATCCTGGTCATATGTGGTCCCAATATAGGGAAAAAATATTGATAGTACTGGATGGAAAACCCATCCGGGCCTGGGGCTTTCCCTCGTTTGATCGTTTTCAACACTCTTTGAAGTTCCTCTATTGTAATGGGTCTTTCCAGATTTTCCCTTTCTATGGATGGTATTCTTTTAAGGTGCGCTGAAGTTAAATAATCCTATATCTTCTCGTTGGGTACTTCCATTTGTTTTAAATTGTAGAGAGAGGTATAATATTCTCGAAATCTCTGCGCTATATCTTTAGGGAGTAGCTTTACCTGGCCATCTTTCCCCTTAATCTGTGGTATGTAGACCATATTCCCTTTTTCTTTTAACTTCCCTGCTAATACTTTACTACACTTGTCTCCGAGTTCATATGCTGTCTTCCTTCCTACTTGGATAATTGCTTTTGCTTTGTATCTTAGTAAGTCTGCTAGCTCCTTCCTCTTGTGTCCTAGCTCTTCCCCCGTAGCTGACATCTGACTTACTTTGTTGCAGCTCCAGTGATTGGATCTCTGTTATTAATTTCCTAACCTGGTTCTCTCGCGCTCTTTTTATTCTAGCCCCATGTTTTATTAACAGCCCCCTCATCACTGCCTTGTGGGCTTCCCAGACCACGCTTGGGTCACTCCCAGGGGTATCGTTCATTCGGAAGTATTCTCCCAGTTGTTTCTCTGCTTCCTCACGTACATCTGGGGTCTGTAGTAGACTTCCATTCAAACGCCAACGATACCCCGTGGAGAGGGCCTTACCTGATATCCTAATTTCTAATGACACTGGAGCGTGGTCTGACCAGGTTATGTTCCCTATTTTCACTTCTTCAGTTGCTGTTAACAAATAATGGGGGATCAAAAAATAATCTCTTTATCGTACATCACGGGACACAGAGCGCATAGCCATTACATATGGGTTATATGGGTACCTTCAGGTGTGGACACTGGTGTAATCAACTTCACAGGAAGTTCCTCCCTATATAACCCACTACCACTGAGAGTGCTTCAGTTTTTTCGCCAGTGTCTTAGGTGTTGGTCACGTCTAGCTGTCCCTCGAAGGTCTCGGGACCCAGGATAGCTAGCCGGATCCGTCCGAAGTGCTTCAAAGCCAAGGTGTACGGTACCCGGGCCCTGCTGGAGTGGGGTTTTGCCTATAATGCCTCTCCTTGGAGGGCTGGATTCTGGGCTCCAGTGCCTTAGTCTCTTCCAAGAACTAAACGCTACTGATGCCAGGATGCTATATAGGTCCAGGGGTGTGGGTTCCTTAAACACAGGACCCCGGTCCCTGAAGGTCCAAGACAATACCCACGGAGATGGGGGAAGGCTGGGCCTCTTGCAGTTTGCAATACCCTGCGGCGTGGAGCAGGTAAGAGGGAACCTGCGGGACTTGGTTCGACAGTAGGTATCCCCCTGGGGGTTCTGGGTTGGCTAATGGTATGCTTGTGCATCAGCCACTATCTCCACTATGTCTTTTTGACAGGATGGGATGTACTAATGTTTACCCTGATAACATGTAGATATATGTATGCTTGTTTAAGATATATATTTTGCTACTCCCCCCAGATCTGCCTGTTAGCATTGATACTGCAGCCCCCACGTACTATAAAGAGGGAATGCTGGTGAAACTCCTGTTTCTTAGGAAGCCTATGGGGACAGCTTCCTCTATGTGTGCACTACATTGAGAATTAGTGCTTACCTGGTGTCAGTTTGGGCTGCTGGCGTTGGTCCATGCTTCTCCTCTGCTCCCTGCTTCCTCCATGTTGATTTCAGCGTGGGGAGGGTGCGCGCGCGTGCATGCCGTCTTTTATGGCGTCCTCGTGCATAGGGGGGGCGGGCCAGCTGGTGTTTCCCTTCTGAGAGCGGTGGAGAAAGGACACAGAGCGCGCAGCTGAGCCATTTTTTTGGCATGCAGTGACACCTAGTGGCGGTTGGTGGATCTTCAGGTCTGGACTGAAAGTCCACTTTGACCAAAAAAAAAAAAAAAGTTTTTTTTTCTTAAAGGGACTCAGCCTTAGATCCGGCAGCATCCGAGTCTACCTTGGGCTCCAGCTAACGGGCATTGGTGTTGCAATACTCACAGGTTTTCCTCGGTATTGCCACATTCTAGAGCGTGGAAAAATTTTAATTTTTTTTTTCCATAGCCTGTTCTTATTAGTTCACTCCTAGCTACAACAGTCGGGTGTTGGCTACAGGGGTGTCTCAAGGTTGTGCAATGGCTCCCAAGGGATCAGGACCAGCTAAGGCTGCAAAGGGTGCCAAAGAACAAGTCTCCATCGGGGTCAGAGGATTTGGGCCAGGATGGTCCCACCCTCGCTAGATAGGCCACCGAGTAGCATCTTACAGGAGCCATTGAGGGTGCTGGGGGCAGAGGCGGCCCCCAATCCACCTATTCCCGTTTAAGTTACGGAAGAAATGCTAGCGACCACCCTGGGTGGGCTAGAGGAAAGGTTAACGGCTTTGATTGCCCGCTCTTTGCCAGGTGGCAAACGGGCTAGATCCCCGTCACCTAGATTGGTGTTTTCAGATGCGGGGTCTCCTCGCCGGAGGAACAGGACCCACAAGGGGATCAAGCGGACCAGAGTCCCGACGGTTCAGACATGGAGGGTTCCACTCTAGATACATTTTTTCGGCTTCTCAAGCGGAGAGCCTGTGGATCCAGTCTCTGACAGATATTGTTCGCACTGCTTTTAAAAACTTCCAGTGTCAGAACTATTAGCCCCTGCAGTATCCTCATTAGGTTCTTTAAAGGCACCATTAACTTGGGTGTCTTTTCCAATTCACCCCCTTCTGGAGAGCGTGTTTTTTTTCAGGATTGGGCTCGACCTGATAGGATCTTTTTCCCTCCTAAAAGGTTCACTATTTTCTATCCTATGGAAGAAAAATTTGCAAAGAAATGGGCACTCCCTACTGTGGACGCGGCCATTTCCTGCGTGAATAAATCCCTGACCTGTCCGGTTGGAAATGTCCAGATGTTCAAAGATCCGGCCGACAAAAAATTGGAGACCCTACTGAAGGCTTCGTTTACCACAGTAGGTGCCGTGGTTCAGCCAGCAGTGGCAGCCATTGGCGTTTGTCAGGCTTTAAAGAAACAGTTTTTAAAAGGACATGCCGGCTCAGCAAACTCGTGAATTAGCAGACCTCCCAAGGGCTCTCTGCTTTGCAGTAGATGCTATTAAGGACTCTGTTCAACGGGCGTCCCGTCTATCTCTGCTGTTGGTTCATATGCGTTGTCTTTTGTGGCTAAAGAACTGATCAGCAGAGGCACCCTGCAAAAAACTTTTAGCAGGATTTCCCTTTCAGGGTGGAAGATTATTCGGTGAAGACCTAGATAAATATATCCTAACCATATCAAGTGGTAAAAGTTTTTCCTTACCGGTCAAGAAAAGACCACGCGGGCCCGCGTTTAAGCGACGGGCCTTTTACTGGCTCGGCCCCTTCAGCTTCCCGTCAGTATCGACGGCCTCCCGGGCGTTCAACATTTAATAGCCGCCCACAGGGACAAGCCGCGGCAAACAAGAGGCCATGGTCTCGCAAGCCGGCTAAACCTGTCATCAAGTCAGATTCATGAAGGGGCGCCCCCACTCTCTTGGGTGGGCGGAAGACTTTGGTTTTTCTCCTAAGTGTGGAAAGCCAGAATTCCCGACTCTTGGGTTCGGTTCGTGGTAGCCACGGGCTACAAACTAGAGTTTCGAGAAGTCCCCCCTCCTCATTTTCGGGGGTCAAAGTCTTCCAAGCGGCCCATTAAAGAGGGCCTCTCTCGTAAAGGCATTGAATCGCCTCTGGCTCCAAGGAGTAATTGTAGAAGTACCAACCCAGGAATGGGGTCTGGGATTCTATTCCAACCTTTTTCATAAATACCCAATGGTGACGTCAGGCCTATCTTAGACCTCAAACGCCTAAATCGCTTTCTAAGATATAGACTTTTCGTATGGAATCCATACGTTCGGTGGCAGCCAGCCTACATCATGACGACTTTCTAGCATCTATAGACATAAAGGATGCTTATCTGCACATGCCAATCTACCCGGCACATCACAAGTTTCTTCATTTTATGATAGATCAACGTCATTTCCAGTTCGTAGCCCTCCCTTTCGGGTTGGCAACAGCTCCGCGGGTATCCACAAAGGTGTTAGCCCCGGTGCTGGCCGTCCTAAGGACAGAAGACATTTTGGTCCTGGTATACCTGGACGATCTCCTGCTTATCGACAGATCAGCTTCCAACCTCAATCATGCAGTAGTCCGCACAGTTCGGCATCTAGAGGAGTTTGGGTGGATTTTGAACCAAGAAAAATCGAGGTTGCAACCCACAAAACAGTTAGAATTCTAGGCCTTCGGCTAGATACAGTCGGCCAGAGGATATTTTTTCCTCAAGCAAAAGTCAGGTCATTGACTCAAACAGTTCAAATAGTCTTAGGCAAGAAGAGGCCGACTATTCGCCTAGGCATACGACTGCTGGGGAAGAGGGTGGCCGCCTTCGAAGCAGTGCCCTATGCCCAGATCCATACCAGAGTTCTCCAGGCAGCCATTCTCTCTGCTTGAAACAAGTCCATGCAGGCACTAGACCGCCGGTTAGTTCTCTCAGGGGTCCGGCGCAGCCTGTTCTGGTGGCTGGTCCCTCAATATTTGTCAAAGGGGAAATCCTTTTGCCCCATCACATGGAAAATGTTAGGAAGACTGACCCAGCAGGGACAGTGATAGGAGGCAGAAAGACTGCTTCCCAGTAATATCCTACAGATCAGAGCTGCTCGGTTGGCCCTGGTCGTCTGGACTCTCCCCCTTCAGGGTCTGCCAGTAAGGGTACAGTCCGACAATGCCACGGCGGTGGCATACATAAACCACCAGGGGGGCACGAGGAGCCTAGTGGCTCAAAGGGAAGTAAACCTGATTTTCTCATGGGCCGAAGCCCATTTACCCTGCATCTCGGCAGTGTTCATCCCAGGGATAGACAATTCTCAAGCAGATTTTTGAATCTTCAACAGTTGCTCCCGGGGGATTGGTCTCTTCACCCCCAGGTATTCCAAGACATTTGCCAAGGATTCGGAGTTCCCGATGTAGACATCATGGCAACGAGAGTCAACAAGGAATTGGACAAATTCGTATCCTGAGCCAGGGATCCCTCGGCCTACGGGACCAATGCGTTGGTTTGCCCCTGGCACCAGTTGTCTCTCCTGTATGCGTTCCCTCCACTGCAGATGATTCCCCGCCTTCTACGAAGGATCAGGGTGGAGCGCAGGCCTGTGATCCTGGTGGCCCCAGCCTGGCCCAGGAGGGCTGGGTACGCGCCCATCGTGAGGATGTCAGTAGGGGCACCGGGGCCACTCCCCCTGCGCCCAGACCTGTTATCTCAGGGCACGATATGCCACCCTGCTTCACAGCAGCTAGATTCGATGGCTTGGCGGCTGAATCCCTAATTCTTAAGGGCAGAGGCCTCTCAGCCCAGATCATATCTACGTTGATTCTGGCTAGGAAACCAGTCTCTAGAAATATCTATTACAGAGTCTGGAGGACCTATGGGGAGTGATGCGAGTCTCAAAGAGGGCATCCTCGTAAGTTTTATCGACAGGATCTTGCGATTCCTCCAGGTTGGCGTTGATAAGGGATTAGCTCTTAGTACTCTAAAGGGGCAGGTGTCTGCCTTATCGATATGGTTTCAAAGGCCTTTGGCCGCGCATTCGCTTGTGAAAACCTTCTTGCAGGGGGTCTTGCATGTAAATCCCCCTATTAGAGCTCCCCTCTGCCCCTTGAATTTAAAACTCGTCTTGTCAGCTTTACAAAGACAACCGTTTGAACCTCTGACAGAAATCCCTCTTGTGCTGCTAACCCGAAAGTCGGTTTTCTTGGTGGCTATGGCTTCGGCCAGAAGGGTTTCCGAGCTGGCAGCCTTGTCATGCAGGGAGCCATACCTTATTCTGCATAAGGACAGAGTGGTTCTGCGGCCTCAACCTTCTTTCCTTCCTTAAGGTCATATCCAGTTTTCACTTGAATCAGGACCTAGTCCTACCATCCTTCTTTCCTACTCCCCAGTCCAGAGAGGAAAGACTGCTTCATACTTTGGACGTGGTCCGAGCCATGAGGGTTTATCTCAGGGCTACAGAGAAGATTCGGAAAACAGATGTGCTTTTTGTTCTTCCGGATGGCCCCAAAAAGGGTCAGCCGGCTGCCAAGTCTTCCTTGGCTAGGTGGATTAAGCAGCTGATTTTTCAGGCCTATGGTCTGAAGCGCATTCCACCTCCCTTATCAGTTAAAGCCCATTCTACGAGGGCCATGAGTGCCTCTTGGGCGGCACACCATCAGATCTCTATGGCACAGGTTTGCAAAGCGGCAACCTGGTCTTCCGTACATACGTTTATTAAATTGTATAAGTTGGACGTCGCAAAAGCTACGGACGCAGCATTTGGGCAGGCGGTCCTCCGGGCAGCAGTATAGAATCCTCTGGCCCGGTTCACGCCCCCTTGTTTTTCTGTTGGTGGAGCTATTTTTTCTCCTGATAATGTTTTTGTTTGGCTATTTTTGGCCTTACGGTCTCCCTCCCTTCATGGAGCATTGCTTTGGGACAATCCCATATGTAATGGCTATGCGCTCTGTGTCCCGTGATGTACGATAAAGAAAAAGGGATTTTTAATAACAGCTTACCTGTAAAATCCTTTTCTTGAAGTACATCACGGGACACAGAGCTCCCACCCCTCTTTTGGGGAACATTGTATAACCTCGGAGAAATTGCTTGCTACAAAACTGAAGCACTCTCAGTGGGAGGGGGTTATATAGGGAGGAACTTCCTGTGAAGTTGATTACACCAGTGTCCACACCTGAAGGTACCCATATAACCCATATGTAATGGCTATGCGCTCTGTGTCCCGTGATGTACTTCAAGAAAAGGATTTTACAGGTAAGCTGTTATTAAAAATCCCTTTATCCGGTAGTAGCTGTTATGAGGGTTAGAATAGAAGGTGTAATCTCTTTCCCCCCCATGAAATATTCTCCAGGCATCCACTAAATGCATCTCTTTCATCCTTCGCCTAACCTTCCTCCTAGAGCCTCCTGTTACAGACGATAACCCTGTTGATGAATCCAATTTGGGGTCAAGTGTCATATTGATATCACCCCCCAGAATTAGTTTCCCTTCTAAAAAATTGTCTAATTTGGCTAATACTCCCATCAGGAAAGTCTCTTGGTGCGTGTTAGGTGCATAGATTGTGGCTAATGTTACTTTCTCGTCTATGTACCTTCCCTCATCATCTATCTGTTTATCTGTAAGTGACCAGGGGATCTGGTTGGAAATTAATATAGAGACCCCTTTGGATTTTGATGTCGGGCTAAATGCGTGATAGGTACATGGGAAGAATCTGTTTTGTAAATACGGTAGGCGGCTAGCTCTAAGGTGAGTTTCCTGAATATATGCTATATCCGTTCGGGTTCATTTGAGTTTAAGAAGTATTTTCCTTTTTTCCGGGGTATTAAGTCCTTTGGCGTTGATGGTAGTTATCTTTATCCCCCCCCATCTTAACCGGGATATTCAAGGTACCTTGTGGGGGTTAGGCCCACACGGTTATAAGTGGGTAGAGGGTTATTTCCCCCTACTCACCAGAGGAGGAGAGAGAGAGAGAGGGGGAGGGGACACCCAAAGAGAAGAGAAAAAACAAAACCCCGACTTCCCCTAACTTA
The DNA here is from genome assembly GCA_029574335.1 of Rana kukunoris. Lineage (NCBI taxonomy): Eukaryota > Metazoa > Chordata > Amphibia > Anura > Ranidae > Rana > Rana kukunoris. The sequence continues at coordinate 35,151,114 of CM056058.1, forward strand.
TTGCACACGGGGGTCGAGAGGGGATAGATAATAAGAAATCTTCCCCTTCTTCCCCTACGTCAATATAGCTACCCGCTAATTTACTCTGTTACCCCGTCCCCTGAGTAAATACCTATCATGGGGTATTAGTTGCGCACGCTCCTTCATGCGGGTGCCCCTGTTGCTCCTTACCCTCCTTCCTTCTACTTCCCATTCCTGGTTTTATATATTCCATCTATCTCGATTGGTCCCCTAAACCCCACTTCCCCCTACTTGGTTACTCCCCCATCCCCCCTTCCAGTCCCCGTTGCTTCCTCCCCTCCTCCTCCATACCCCTAAGCAGAGTGGTCCCTCTAGGGGATCCAGACCGTCTCTTCCCTTCCACCTCTGGCCTCTACCCCAACCTCTTTGTATCTACTGTCTCCTCCTGAATCCCACTCCCCAGCCCCCCATTATTAGGGTTGTCTCTCCTTCCAGAAATATATTTCGGTGACCCATGTTATGATCTTGTAGTACTTTTACTGTTACGCTATTCAATTCCCAAATATCTTTTATACCAAAGGCTGTGATGGGTCCAAATCCCTTCCAGAGTCATGACCATAGCTACATTATCCACATTTACATATACATATACAGATCTTTACACTTACATATCAAAACTTAAACCTATCCTATCCAACCGTAACCCATCTTATATCTGGGGCGGTGGTCACTCCCCCCCCTTTCCCCTCAACCCCTCCCCCCTCCCCTTACCTCCTCTAATAGTGCTTAATAGAGGCACTCCCCCAAAAGGGGAGAGTACCAATACCCCTATAGTTTTTACCCCCTTAAGAAAAATATATGCCCCCCCTCCCACATCCCCTCCTTATACCTTCCCCCAGTTAGTGAACTTGGTTTGTGTTTCCTAGTGTGTGGTGATCTACCCAATTGTATTTGTGCTCTTTATCTAATAAAGCCCAGTGTTTTGTGTATAGTGTATATGTGTGTATGTGTAGTGTATTTATTGTGTGTAATGTGTGGATATGTATATGTATATATTGTGACTAATTCCTCCCCCTTAACCCATACCCCCCTAATTCCTCCCTGCACCTCCCCTTCCAGTCAGGGGAGCAGGCGGGGGGGGGGGGGAAGCCGAACACCAGGGACAGAAACACAGACACATATTTAAAAATAATTCCTAGAGACCATACCTTGGAAAAATACCTTAAAAAAAAAAGGGGGGGGAGAAGGGGGAAGAAGGCAGAGGAGAGAAAAAGGGTCACATCATGACCGACCCTCCATTGGTCTCTCCTCAAAAAAAAAGGGGGGGGGGGGACACAAGACAAGGGGAAAAAATAAATATATATATATATAAAACTAAAAAACAAAAGAAAAGGGGAACCAACTATTACTATATCTTAATTGTTCCTTGGGATTATTTGCCGCCAGTCCTCAACTTCAAACGGGGTAATTCCAAGGAAAGAAAAAAAATCCGGAAGATCAGTCTTAAAACGCAACCAGAATGTACCTGAGCCCTGTTTCCTAATAAAAACAGAGAATGGGAACCTCCAACTGTACGACCCCCCAACTTCCCTTATCTGTTCTAACAAGGGGCGTAATAGGGCTCTTCGTTGTAAGGTTGCACTTGATAGATCTGGTAGAATCTTTAATTGGGCCCCATTGAACTCTATTGTTCCCAGGTCCCACGATTTTCTTAAGATTGTCTCTCTATGCCTGAAATAATGTAGTTTACATATCACATCTCGAGGCCGAGAACTGTCTTTAGACCTAGGGCCAAAGGCCCTATGTACTCTGTCCACTTCCAAATTTAAAGGCATAGCATCTTTCAAAATTACCAAAAAAATGTTTTTTACCGTTTCTTGGAGGTCTTCTGGCACAGCTGCTTCAGGGATACCTCGGATACGAACATTATTCCGCCTGCTCCTATCCTGCAATTCCTCCAATTGAAGCTGTAGGGAGTTCATCACATCCAGCTGGGTATTCCTATTTTGTTCCAATGTTAGTTCCAGTGTTACCCGTTGCACAAGATCTCTGTTGTACGTTCCTCTAAGACAAGTATCCCCTCTTTGATCTCGTCCATCTCTCTGCGGTGGGCTTCTTCTACCCTCGTAATTAGGATATTCATATCATCCTTTGTTGGTAGTGCTTGGATAAGGGATTTTAGGTTTCGAGCTCACTCTTTTTCCCTCCGTCTTTGCTCAGCCCTGGGGGGGGGGGGGGGATACCCCCAGCAGTGGTGATCTCCTGTGAACCCTGTGGAGTTTGTAATGTTTCCACATCTACTCGTACCTCCAGCCGTGGAATGATAGTCTGCCCTTGGGGTTGTAGGCTCTCCCCAGCCTGGTTTTGCTCCCCCTGTTCACCTCCTTTGTCCATTTTAGGAAAATAGCGCTGAATCTCTGATTGGTCTGAAAGTTTGGGTGGCTGAGTTGGCAGTGCAGTCCTCCGGGATGAGCGTGTATCTCTCGATCTCCCCACGTTCATGCCTTATCTCAGCTCACACGTGCAGCATATGACTTGAGCCTGATAGCACCGGCTCTGCTTCTCTTTGTCCGCCGGGTCTTTCTCATACAGCCTCTCCCGCACTCCTATCGCCCTCCGGAACGCTTTAGTGTAGTATGGGCTTGAGTCCGGTTCAGCGTATCGTAGGGGGGGGGGCACTCTAGGCTTCATGCAACCTCGCGACCACCCATAGAGATTCCAGGGCTACACTCTCCCACTCCCAATCGGGCTTCCCCGGCTCCTCCGCTTTACTAACTCCTCCACTCCTCCACTGCCAGCTTTTGCACATGCACCACTAACGTGCCGCGTCTATTTGATTCACCAGCTGGTCTATGCTGGTCGCCGTCTTAGTCGTAAACAGCTAGCGGATGGCCCGGGGATTGTCCTTCAGAAAGTGCTGGCAATGTAGCGTCTCCCTTGGATCAGGTTTCAGGTTTTCCTCGCATTTGGAGGCTCAGAGACAGCAGGAGCTCCCTAGTTCACAGCCTCACTCAGCCATGTGCAAGCCAGTCCCCCCAGAGTTTCTAACCCCTCCCACTCGGAGTATCATCTGATTGAGATTGATAGCTTGTGATCCTATGTACCCTGTCTATTCAATATTTCTGCTGCTTCTCTCCCGAGAATGGGGTTAAACAGATCTTGCATCACTTTTGTTCACCACTTTTGAATTTCTCTGAAATCCCTCTTATCCATACGATTTTCTTGATCTTACATTTTATAGGATAACCATCTATTTGTTTTTTGTAACGCTATTATCTGCCCATTCATTTCCTCCAGCCTTTGTTCGACTTCATCCATTCTTTCCTCTATTTCTTCAACTCGCCCTAGGACCTGCGCGATATCCGCGATATCTTACTGCAACAATTTGTTTTCAATGATGCTTCCATTTTAGCAAGCATCCCTGTCATCATCTCTTTAATTTGAGAGAGGCTTGCCTGGATCCTAGCTGATCCCAGGCTCTCCTCAGGTTCTGGGGCCACATCTGTTTTTTTCTAAGAATTTTCCCAATTTTTTGACTTGGAGTTCCCATGAGCACTATTCCCCCTCATTTTTTGATGTGTTACCAGTGCTTCATGTGTTTTCCCGCATTACTGAGCTTAGGGCTTCCGTGTCCATTGTCCACCATACTTGGATACCTCCTGGGGTGTCACCCCTTTTCCTGCCCTTCTTCTTTTACTCATCCTTGTTTCAATACCTTCCCCCTTTAACCACTTCAGCCCCGAGCCTGTTTTTCAGATTCGGTGCCTACGAGACTAAAACAGGTTTTTTTGCTAGAAAATTATTTAAAACCCCCAAACATTATATATATTTTTTTTTCTAACACCCTAGAGAATAAAATGGCGGTCATTGCAATACTTTTTCTCACACCGTATTTGCGCAGCGGTCTTACAAGCGCACTTTTTTGGGAAAAAATTCACTTTCTTGAATTAAAAAATAAGACAACAATAAATTTGGCCCAATTTTTTTATATATTGTGAAAGATGATGTTACGCCGAGTAAAATGATACCCAACATGTCACGCTTAAAAATTGCGCCCGCTCGTGGCATGGCGTCAAACTTTTACCCTTAAAAATCTCGATAGGCGACGTTTAAAAAATTCTACAGGTTGCATTTTTTAAGATGCAGAGGAGGTCTAGGGCTAGAATTATTGCTCTCGCTCTAACGATCGCGGCGATACCTCACTTGTGTGGTTTGAACACAGTTTTCATATGCGGGCGCTACTCGCGTATGCGTTTGCTTCTGCACGCGAGCTCGTCGGGACGGGGCACTTTAAAAAATTTTTTTTTTGGTTTTCGTTTTTATTTCTATTTATTTTATAATGTTTAACACTGAAAAAAAAAAAAAAAAAAAATATCACTTTTATTCCTATTACAAGGAATGTAAACATCCCTTGTAATAGAAAAAAGCATGACAGGTCCTCTTATATATGAGATCTGGGGTCAAAAAGACCTCAGATCTCATATTCAGGCTTAAATGCAAAAAAAAAAAGAAAAAAAAAAAAGTCAAAATGTAAACAAATTAAATGTCTCTTTAAGAGGCTGGGCGGAAATGACGTTTTGACGTCACTTCCGCCCAGCAGAGGTATGGGGACGGCTGAGGGACATTTTTTCCCTCAGTCGCATCCCCGGACAGCCAGCAAGAGGACCCGATCGCCTCCGGGGGCACCCTCTCCCGCCGCCGGTAACGGCGATCTCGCGGCGAATCCGTCGTGATGACCGCCGTTATCGTTAACAGGACCGCCCCACGAAGAGATGGATATCTCGGTTGTGGCAGCAGCTGCTGCCGTTACCGAGATATCCATCTTCCAAAAAATGACGTCTTTGGACGTGGGGCCGGTCAGAAGTGGTTAACTGTCACCAATAGTTGTCTATCAGCAGCTGGCGATAGACAACAAGGGGGGGTCTCAGTTTCCTCTGGGTAGCTACAAGCCTTTCCGATCCACAGTAGTCATCTGTAAAGTAGGCCCCCCAAAAAAACTCGGAGAGGGGGGGGGAAGCGAAAGAGGGGAAAAAAAGGGCGTTAGGGGGGCAGGGGTCTTAGGCGCGTACGTCTGCCAGACCGTCCCAGCAGACAGATTCAATCGTGTGTACGGGCAAACAGACGGATTTGGCCACCCAACAGATTTGAAAGCATGCTTTCAAATCTGACGGCTGGGAACCCGTCCGCCCGACATGTCTGCTGGTTAGTATGCTAACCAGCAGACATATCTTCTCGCACACGCGTCGAATGGTTTCGACTAATGCGCGGAAGTGTTTTACTTCCTGGTGCGGTGACGTGGCGGCGTCAATGTCACCGCCACGTCAGCTCGCTGTCTGCCGGCGGGGATTTTGGTTTGATCGTGTGTACACGATTAAACCAATACGTCCCCAGCAGACAGATCTGTTCAAATCGGTCTGTCCGACCGATTTGAACCGACAGATTTACTCGTCTGTACGGGGCCTTAAAGGGGTGTTCCAGCCAAATTTATTGTTTATTAAAAGTCAGCAGCTACAAAAAGTGTAGCTGCTGGCTTTTAATAAACACACACTCACCTGCTCCACGATCCAGCGACGCGCCGGCCGGGGCTCCGCTCCTCTCCCCCCTCCCCGGCCGGCGTCTTCATCCTAGGTGTGGGCACCCGACTGTGACAGCCTTCGGCTTCACGGCCGGGCACCCGCTGTGCATGCCCGAGCGGCGCTGCGCTCTCCTATTGGACAGGCGATCGCATGGGACCTGTCATGTGTCCCATGCGATCGCCTACAGGGAGGGGCTGCTGTAGGCGATTAAGCTTAATCGCCTAACCAGCCCCTCGGCGGAAGGAGGAAGTGGGACAGGAAGTCCCACTCCTCCTGAAGCCCCCCCCAAAAAAAATGACATGCCAAATGTGGCATGTAAGGGGGTGAGGAGTGGGATTAGCGGAAGTTCCAATTTTGGTTGGAACTCTGCTTTAACAACAATCTCTATCCCAACAGAGTAAAGCGGGTTTCTCGTTTCTCATTTATCAACAATCGGGACCAGCACTCTATCTGTAGGCAAAATAAAGCAGTGTAAAGCAAGTCCATCAACAAATAGTGTCCCTCAGTGCTCAGTATTTCTTATTAAACATGGTCTCCATATATGGTGGTGTTCATCTTATAGTTGCTATCGGGGTTTATCTATCCATCAGGTCTATCCCCTAATGCTGCTGGCTTAAGTGATAGCAGTGTTAACCACCGAACAGTTAGTGTCATAGATAACTGCCCAGCTTATTAAATTTTTCAGATATTTTCTGGTGGCGGCTATCTTAAGTTACTATTGCTGGGGGAGAAAAAAAGAGATCAGGTAATGGTCCTTTCTTACACTTTCATACTCTTCAGTTCGAACTCAAGTTATACTCTGTGTACTGTGTAATATAACAAATAGCAGGACAAAAGATAATCATTCTCCTGAAACCACAGCCGTTTCTCCACATTCAGAGTAATCTTTATATTTCTCAAATCTAGCCCCCGGAGACGCCTTGGGTAGTTAGTGTAAATTATCAGCCGCAGTTGTTAGGGGAAACCTGCATTCCCCGTAGTTGACACCTCCCAGCCCCTCTCAGCAATAATACTTATTAGTATCTGTCCCTTCCGAATATGTGGTGACTGCGTAATTAAGAGATATCACCAAAAAGCAGTATTTAATTGCGGTCATGTGCAGGGTAACCAACTAACCCACTGCGGTCATCTTGCAGACAGCTATGGCTGTAGAAAGGAAATTATTCACCAGGGGCCCACTGCACTCAAGTCCCTATTTCGGCCCTTCGATTTCCTTTCTCAGAAATTTTTAGCAGCTCATTAGTTCCTGAGATTTAAAAGGGAGAAATATTTCCACTGTTTTAAATGTCTTTCCCAAATAACAGCACCAGTTCCATGAATTTCCATGAAAATGTAATTCAATTCAGTTACATAGCTTAAGCATTAACGCCATTAAACAATGTACCGATGTGTTATTAGCATTCACTTCCAGCCTCCTTAAGCATTTGCCAGCAACAGCTCATCCCAGGTAGCTGCACCTTGGGGAAAGAATCAGCTAATAGTAATGGCAATCACCATAGGCAACATCTTTTTTTTTTATTAATTCTCTTTATTTCATTATCTTTCATATTTAAAAAAAAAGATTACATACAAAATTTTCTTTGTACAAAACATTTTTCATTCCCCGCATACTATAATCTTGGCCCCTAGTAAATACTTATTTTCCCCTTCTCTCCCTCTCCCACCCTTAATTTCCACTTTGCTCCTTGGCTTTTCATACCGGATATCCTATTTCAAGTAACCACGGTTTCCATATTTTATCAAATTCCTTGATGTTTCCTCTTTTGATATAAACTGTTTTCTCTTTCCATATTGTTTCTGTCACACTATTAGTCCACTCTCTTAATGATGGGGGGTTCACTGCTTGCCATCTTTGGGCAATTAATTTTCTTGCCTGGAATAGGCACCTTGCTACAGCTTTTGTGGTGCTCGCCAGCCCTCCCCTTTCTTCCCATATTCCCAATATGCACGTTCTAGGGTCCATCTCCAACCTAGTCCCATATGTTTTGTTAATAATTCGGATGATCTCTAGCCAATACCTAAATAATTTGGGGCATCTCCATAACATATGTAATAAGTCCCCCGTGTCCTAACATCTGGGGCACCCTGCATCCGATCTCCAACCAAAACGGAATAGTCTTTTTGGGGTAAAATATGCCCTATGTATCATCTTTAAAAAGGATATCTTTTGGGATGGTGAAACTGTGACCATTTGCCCTCTCTCCAGCACCGTCTTCCATTGGTCTTCCGTTATAATTCCCAGATCTTCCTCCCATTTCTTTTTACTTTTAAGCTGCAATAATCCATCTATGTTCTCCTCACATATATATGGGTAGATTGTGGAAATAAACCCTTTCTTCTCTATCCCTCCTCTTATCCTTTGAGATATTCGTGGCTTTATCCAGTTTGGTCCTGCTCCATTAAACTGAGTATTTAATGCATGCCGAACTTGGAGATACCTGTAGAACGTGCAATTGGGAATTTCATATTCCTCTCTCAGGTGGCAAATGTTTTTAAAGTCCTTCCCTCATATAGCTGGGCCAGTCTTGTTATCCCTTTTACTGCCCATTCTTTAATCACTCCCACTGTTTTGAGCTCTTGAAGGTTCCTATTATTCCACAATGGAGTGTACTCTGTCACTCCCACCTGTCCTCCTTCTATCGTTATGGCTTTCCACACTTTAGATACCATCTTGACCGTAGGGGTCAGGTTGATAAATGAGTTGGCCTCCATCACGCCCATGGATCATTAAACTTCCATTCGTATCCTCTCCTGGTTCCGTTTTAACTCCTACATGCTGCAGCTGTGCGGCCAAAAAGTAGCAACGTGGATGGGGTACTGCCATTCCCCCCTCTCTCGTTGGCAGCTGCAGGGTCTGCAGTCCTATCCTAGCAAGTCCTCCTTTCCATATTCCCTAAACAGGGCATCTATCTTCTTAAACCATTTTTTATGTATCCATATAGGTGTATTATGTAATACATAGAGTAATTGTGGCATCCATACCATTTTAATCAGGTTGCACCTCCCGGCCACCGATAATGGAAGACGCCGCCAGATTCCAATTTTCTTTTTAAATTTAAGTATCAATGGTTCCAAATTATTCTCTATGTATTTATTGAGATCCGGTGTAATTATTATACCCAAATACTGCATTTTCCCCACCGTGTCCAACTGTGGGATCTCCTCCTGGATCTGGTTCCTCATTGGGTCTATCGGCATCAAGGCCGATTTCTCCCAATTTATTACCAGTACAGATATATTGCCGAACTCTCTGAAGATAGTCATTGCCCTTCTAATGGATTGACCTGTGTCCCCTAGGAATAGCAGAACATCGTCTGCGTATAAAGCAATTTTCTCCTCTCTAATCGATCTTATAAATCCCTTTGTTATCCTATCCGTTCTTATGGCCGTGGCAAGTGGTTCCATTGCTAATGCAAAGAGTAGGTGTGATAGAGGACACCCCTGCCTCTTGCCCCTCTCCAACTTAACCTTTCCTGAATATTCATTATTGACTCTAATTTTTGCATTGGGGTCCTTGTACAGTATTTTAATCCATCTAATAAAGGTGGGGCCAAACCCATAGGCCTCTAGGGCATACCATATGTATTCCCATTCTAAACTGTCAAAGGCTTTGACCACGTCTAAGGACAAGACTGCCCTATTACCGGTGTTTTCTATGGGGATTTGTAGGTTGAGAAATACCCTTCTAATGTTTATACTGGTTGATCTACCAGGAATAAATCCTGTTTGGTCCTGGTGTATAAGTCTTGAGATTATTTTATTTAACCTACTGGCCATGATTTTAGCCAGGATTTTGGCGTCTGCACATAGGAGGGAGATAGGGCGGTATGATGATGCTTCCGATGGGTCCTTCCCCTCCTTGTGCAGCACTATTATCGTGGCCTCTGTCATTGAGGTGGGCAATTTACCCTCTACCATGGCCTCATTAAATACTTTCAAAAGTTATGGGAGCAACACCTTCCCATAATATCTGTATGTCTCTGCTGGTAGTCCATCGGGCCCCGGGGACTTCTGATTGCCCATTTCTCTGACTGCTATCTGAACTTCTTCTAATGTTATTGGTTTCTCCATTTGTTCCATCTCCGTTCCTGTGAGAGAGGGCAGTTCTAGGTTTCTAAAAATGTGTTGCAGTTCCTCACTTCCCGCTGTTCTTTGGGACTTATATAGTTTTTCATAGTATTCTCTGAATGTATCCGTTATCTCTGCCACATTTGTGGACACCTTACCGTTACTACTTTAAATGGCCGGAACAGCAGAGGGAGTGGAATTTGTTCTTATTAAATGGGCCAGCATTCTTCCTACTCCCTCCCCCTCACCGTATGCCGCTTGTCTTTGGAACATTCTCTTGTTTTCTGATTTTTTTATCAGCTCTATTTTGTATTCTTGTTGCTTATCAAGCCATATTCTTTTCCTCTCCTCCTGTTGGATTTGCTATATATTCCTTTTCGGTGTTCGCTACTTCATTTCTAATTCTATTTTCTCGTTCTTTTGAGATCATTTTTGCTTTCGCCACCTGTTGGATACATATACCTCTGAGGAAGGCTTTCAGCGTGTCCCACATTACCCCCCGTGTTCCGTTCCCTCATTCAAATCTATAAACTCTTTTATTTTAGCCATTATCTCCTCAGAGTTACCCATTAATTCGAACCATAGGGGGCTTATTTTCCATACCGTAGCGGATCTTCTTCCCTCTAGATTTACCATTGTTATCACCGGGGAATGATCTGATATTCCCCGTGGTAGATATTCTATTTCCCCGATTATTTGAGAGGCTTCCACATTGCCCACGACTAGATCAATCCTGGACAGTGTGGCGTGGGTGCTGGAGTAGCAAGAGAACTGTATCCCCTCTGGGTTTCTCTTCCTCCATACATCAAACAACCCTGTCTCTTGTAAAAACAGATAAAGGTGAGTCTCCTGTACATTTACCGTTGGGAACCTATCCATTTTTTTATTTAATACCTCGTTGAAGTCCCCCATTGCAATGACTGGTATCCCGGGTTTATCCAGGATAAAGTCCATAAATTTATACATAACCTCTAGTTTGAATGGAGGGGGGATATATATATTAGCGTGTATATATTCTCTACTCTCTATTACACAATATAGGAAAACATAACGCCCCTCATCATCAATACTAACCTTCCTGCAAGAAAACCCCACTCCCCCCTTTACCAGGATTGTCACCCCTCTTGAATACGATGTGTGAACAGAATGGAATTGATGTTGAAATTTCCTGTGTGGAATCTGTGTTTTACTATTGTTTGTAAAATGGGTTTCCTGTAAACAAATTAATCCCACCTTATACCCTTCTAATGCATCAAAAACAACTGCTCTTTTAGCTGGTGTCCCCATCCCACGGACATTCCAAGATCCTATTTTCAAAGTTCTACTCATTTATACATACATTTGTATTTTTACATATTTTGTGATCCAACATCACTCTGTGAAAGTGTTATTTGAAGATTCAGTGAACATACCAGACTAATCATCTAGTCTAAAAGAAAAGAAAAAAGAAAAAAAGAGCGGAAAAAAAAGAAAAAACGATGGGGGAGAGAGCATAATCTCGATCTCATAATATAGACCAAGGCCATGTCCCCTCCCCTTGGTACTTCCTTTAAAAAACTTGTGGTATGTGTGTTTTATCTTTTGTGTACCGTTTTACTCAATCCCTTGTGATATAGTATCCGTGTTCTCCTGTGTATTGCCACACATTGTGCAAGTTGTGTGTATCTATCGCTTATACACTATACTGAATCCCATCTCTTGCCCCAAGGGTGCCTCCCCTTTATGAATTCCCCTTTGCCCCCCCACCCCTCCCTCCTTTCCCCACCTTCCTAGGTATCCCCTAAGGGCTAATTTGGTGACCGGTTCCACTACTACCATACTTGCATTCATTCTCCCCTCCTCCCTCCTCCCACCACCCCCTTTTCCAATCATACCATTCCTCCATTCGTGACCTATTCCTCTCATTGTGTACGTGCTCCCTTCACACCCCCCCCACTCCCCCCTTTATAGTGTATTAAATTAATTTAGATTGACCCCATCATCCCCCCCTTCACTACTTGGAATTTATGTGTTCCCTGCGTCCCCTACTAATAATTGATCTTTTTTTTCCTCCAGCCATATTGCCGCTGCCTCCGGCGTGTCAAAGAAAAAAGATCTGCCCATCGCTGACACCCGTAGGTGCTCCGGGTACAACAAACCATAAGAAAGATTAATCTTTTGCATTTTACGTTTTTACGCCCGCCCTTCGCTTCTGAAGCTGAGGGGAAAAATCAGGATAAAATGAGACCTTAGAGCCTTCAAATAAAATATTTCCCATCTCTCTACTCTTTCTCAATAAAGTCTCTTTAACACGGTAGTTCAATAATTTCAGAAGCATCGATCTAGGGCACCCTCCGGAGGGTGGTGGTTTAAAAGGGACTCTATGCGCTCGTTCTATAATAAACGCCTGTGAAAAAGTCTCTTTTCCAAATACTTTTATAAGCCAGTTTTCTAAAAATTCTATCGGCTGAGACCCCTAACTTCTTTCGGGGAGCCCCACCAGCCTAATGTTATCCCTCCGGAGTCTGTTCTCTATTTCATCCATTTTTTCCTCAATTTTGTCCGTTTGTGTCTTGAGATCCTTAACATCTTGTTTGACGGGATGCAATTCGTCCTCTATTTGGGATATCCTCCCTTCCACCTCCAGTATCCTTTCGTTGGTTTTCTGTAATTCCTGTCTCACCGAGACCAACTCCTCTTTTATACCCTTCATTTGATTACATACCTCCCCCAGTGTTCTTTTACATTCGTTCACTACCAAGAATACGTCTTTTATTGTTGGAACTTCTTCTAGTGTAATATTTACTGTTGGGTCCGTATCTACTGCGGTTAACGGATGTCTTAATTTACCGCACCACCTCCTGGACCTTGGCTTTTTCTATCTGCGTTTGTTTTCCCTGAGGCCTGGGGTGCCAGAGAGGGGCCGCTTTTACTGGGGGTTTGCTCTGCTGCATGAGCATATTTTTCCAATTTAGCCGCTGCAGTGGCCGCTATCCCCCCCCCCCCTTGTCCTTGGCCGATCTTAATGATTGTGGACCCGACATTGTTATTGAGGAAAAATCGCAGAAAAGAAAAATGCAGGGAAGGAGGCGGGAAAAAAACAAACAAAAAAATAAAAAAAGAGTCAGTTTCTAGGAGTCAGTTTTTTGGGGATGAACCCCAGATAGGGGGAGGATGGTTAAGGATGGTAAGGGAACAACACACCGGAATGAACCGTCTGTCAAAAAGTGAGTTACCTGGATATTTTTAGACTTTTGACTCTTTAGATTTAGTTTTTGTTTAATTCTGCTTTGATCTTCCGGGGTTTTATCAAAGCTGCCCCAGGAAGAGAGAAGAAAAAAAAAAAAAGAGATGGAAAAAAAGAAGGTAAGGCGACTCTCTCACTCTCGTCCCTCCTATACAGCGGTGCAAGAGGAAATAAAGTGCTTGGTGCAGTTTTTCCTTCCCTTCCCCCCTTAGTCAGTTAATCAAACTGTTGTTAATCAGATAATCAAGTCAGTCAGTCAAGGTAATGCATGGTTCCTTTTTTGATACCCTTCTTCTGGGTTGTGTTGAATTACTCACTATATCTCTATATCCGCACAAAGGTTTTTAAGTTTCTTGCTCAGGAGAGCTAAAAATAAAATAAGACGCTTGATACGGTTTTAAATGTTATTCAGTTCATCGATTAGTGATTAGTGATTTCGTTTACAGAGTTCCAGGTACAAAATGCCATGATTTACAATGTTTTAGTAGGTTTTGATGGGTTACTCACTCCGTCCTTATCCGTGACCAAGGCTTCTCCTGTTGCAGAAAGCAAACTGTAATCTGTGGACTTCCCACTATGCTGGATCTCTTCCCTGCTCACGCTGCTGCTAGGACTGGGAGACACAACCTGCCCTTCCTTGCTGCAGGGACTCAGCAGAACTCATCAGGGTATTATGTTATGCTATAGTGGGGGGGCAGGATAGCCACCAGGAGACCCCCAGTTGTCCTCCGACCAATGTGCTGGCCTGATCGCAAGTCCTGGTCAGCTGACCGCCGTCACCCTATCATGGGCTCCAGTGACCGCGTCTCCGCAGAGCCTCCGCCGTCCACCTTCAGCCCCTGTCAATCACTCGCTATCCGCCAAACTCGGATCGGATTCCAGGCAGGTCCCGGGGACTGAATCCGCGGGCACCACCGCTCGCTCACCGCGGCTCTCCTGGCGATGAATCAGGTCAGTATCAGCATCCGCGCCAGCATCCCCCACTAGCAGGCAATTCGGGCTGGTAATTTAGAATTCCTGCAGGATTCAAGCAGGGGGATATTACAGGGTTTTTTTTGTCCGCATGTAGGGGCAGTGGGATTGGAGAGGACGCCACTCACAAAACTTTCCGGTAAGCCTGCAAATTTCTTGGTGGTGGGATCGTCACGTTGAAGTCACGCATTTATGTTTTTTCACTTGATTGACTTTTTTTACTTCGATTAACTTTATTGTTATTGAGTTATTACGTTTGTCACCTATTAATAGGGGCATTAGACCTTGTATCACGTGCCAGCCAGGCACACTTTCTGTTCCTCCCACTAGAGGGACTCGCATATGATTTATGTACCTTAATGTATTTTTTGTTGGATGCATTACAATTTTCATCAATGCATGGTAATTTGACTTTCACTTAGACCTTGTACACACGAGCGGACAGTTTTGTTCAAATCTGTCCGTCCGACACATTTGAACAAATCTGTCTGCTGGGATTTTGGTTTGCTCGCGTGTACACACGAGCAAACCAAAATCCCCGCCAGCAGACGGCGCGCTGACGTGTCGGTGACGTGGCGGTGACGTTGACGCCGCCACGTCACCGCACCAGGAAGTAAAACATTTCCGCACATGCGCCGAATCCATTCGGCGGCGGTGCGGGACGACATGTCTGCTGGTAAGTGTACTAACCAGCAGACATGTTGGGCGGACAGATTCCCACCCGATAGATTTCAAAGCATGCTTTGAAATCTGTCGGGTGGACAAATCTGTCCGCTAGCCCATACACACGATCGGAGATGTCTGCTGAAACTGTCCATCGGACCGTTTTCAGCGGACAAATTTCGATCGTGTGTACGCGGCCTAAGCCTAAGTCATTCAGAGCGCCACACATATACATATTCCTTGGTTTTTTGCTTTTTTGAATGAGCCGTGTTGGCAGCTACCATTTACACATATTTCGCAGCGCAGGGTATTCACTTCCTATTCTCATTTTTACAGTAATCAGTGCATTTTTATAGCACTGATCGCTATTAAAAATGACAATGGTGTCCGGTGTGTCCACCATAATGTCAGTCATGATAAAAATCGCTGATCGCTGCCATAACTAGTAAAAACTAAATTATTAATAAAAATGCCATAAAACAGTCCCTTATTCTGTAGATGCTATAACTTAGATCAGGGGTCTCCAAACTGCGGCCCGAGGGCCAGATGTGGCCCTTTGCTAGCCTTTATCCGGCCCTCAAGGCTTTATTCCTCCCACTGATATGAGGCACTATTCTTCCCACTGACTCCAACGGGGCACTGTTTCTTCAACTGATACCAATGATGGGATACAATTACTCCTAACTAATAGGGGCACTACTCCTTATCCTACTCATCGCAAACAATGCTGGGCCTGGGGCTTTTTCTGACACCGCTGGCCACAATACAGCCCTCCTAAAGGCTTAAGAACAATAAACTGGCCCTTTGTTTGAAAAGTTTGGAGACCCCTGACTTAGATGATATGCTCCACCCTGTGCATCAGCAGGATCTGTTTGAGACAACAGTGTCCCTGCAACCTGCAGAGGAGAAGGGGAACAGGAGTGAACATCCCGATCTAGCCGAGGATAGATGTGTACAGTGCCTGATTAATCCCTTTGGGGTCCTACGGATCCAGTAAGTGGCTATTCACTTACCCCTTGAAGGATTGTATTGAAGGCATCCATTCACTTTGTTGGTCGGTTGAAGTTTTGATTCCCCCAGGAAGGAACACATACATGTGGGATGCTCTCATAGGACTGCATGCACACGATTTTTAGAATCATATTATTCAGTTGATTTGCTTATTTTCCCAACAGGACTCAGACACCTGTATTTATGTAATTTGGTAGCGCACTTATTTATGTTTTATTTTTCCATCTGTAAGTCATAGGCACCACATCCCTTTGAAAGATAAATTTAAGGAAAAAATCTGGAATGGGACTTTAATCACTTAAGACCCGGACCAAAATGCAGGTAAAGGACCTTGCCCCTTTTTGCGATTCGGCACTGCGTCGTTTTAACTGACAATTGCGCGGTCGTGCGACGTGGCTCCCAAACAAAATTGGCGTCCTTTTTTCCCCACAAATAGAGCTTTCTTTTGGTGGTATTTGATCACCTCTGCGGTTTTTATTTTTGCGCTATAAACAAAAATAGAGCGACAATTTTAAAAAAAATGCAATATTTTTTACTTTTTGCTATAAATAATATACCCCAAAAATATATTTAAAAAAATGTTTTCCTCAGTTTAGGCCGATACGTATTCTTCTACGTATTTTTGGTAAAAAAATCGCAATAAGCGTTTATCGGTTGGTTTTCGCTAAATTTATAGCGTTTACAAAATAAGGGATAGTTTTATTGCATTTTTATTAATTTTTTTTTTTTACTATAATAGCGGCGATTTTTTTCGTGACTGCGACAATATGGCGGACACTTCGGACAATTTTGACACATTTTTGGGACAATTGTCATTTTCACAGCAAAAAATGCATTTAAATTGCATTGTTTACTGTGGAAATAACAGTTGCAGTTTGGGAGTTAACCACAGGTGGCGCTGTAACTTTCGCTGTGACTGTGTGTGTGTTTACAACTGTAAGGGGGTGTGGCTGTAGGTGTGACGTCATCGATCGCCTCCCCCTATTACAGGGATGACACGATCGATGCTGCGGCCACAGAGAAGCACGGGGAAGCCATGTTTACACACGGCTCTCCCCGTTCTTCCACTCCAGGGATGGATAGCCGCACTGCAGCAGCAATCGGTTCCGCGAATCCCGCGGTCCCGGAGCTTCAGGCCGGTTCAGGGGAGCGCGCCGCGGGCGCGCGCCCGTGACCCACTGCTAGGTACTAAAATCAACGTATATATACGTTGATGTGCCCAGCCGTGCCATTCTGCCGACGTAAATGTGCAGTAGGCGGTCCTTAAGTGGTTAAAGGTGCAAAAGAACACAAAATATATATATCAATAATAAATTTTAGATTTGCATACAGACAAGTTTCTCAACATGTTTCGCCATTGTAAATTGTCTTCTGCAGGAGTTTGTCTAGCACTACTAAAACAAGAAAAAATAATGGTAATATAAAAAAATATATACAGAAAATATTTATTAGTACACAATATATATGTGATGAAAAACACAAGAGTGTATCTGTATGACTATCGAATAATGACTGGAAAATGTCTAAACATAACAAAAAATCCAAAAGGAATATGTAATAATTAATAATCAATTACCTGTAAATACAGATGGAAAGGCCTAAAAATGTGTAGGCCGCAATTAAATCAAGGGAGACCTCATCAAAAATTGAATTATGTGGTGTACCATAGAGGGGAGGATAGTATCACAAGGCACATACGACACATAGGTGCAAACTTTAGAGATGCTGAAAAATGGCAGAAGACCACCTATCGGGAGGATAAAAATAGCTGAAAATAAATAGAGGAAAATATATGTGTGGTAAATTAATTCAAAACTGGAGCAGGAAAAAGAAGTATGCTTGTTTCAATCCAATATTAATGTAAAAAACAAAGATATCTCATGACATCCAAGAAGGTATCCATTCTGAGGCAAGAAAACATATGAAAGGGCATATAAGGAAAAAAGTAAAATATATACATACACCAACTGTATATTAATGCTAATGTCCAATCCACACATGAAAAAGTTACTACCTTGTATATGCTTTTAGGGTGTTACAAGTCCAGATGAAAAAAGGACATCCAAAGCTGATCAAGCAGCATCAACTTAACATTAATCTACAAAATGTAAATATACCACAGTCTAAATCCAGGTATAAAAACCTATAAAAGGGGAGAAACCTCCTACTAGATCTAAAAATGTAATTACCATACCGTGCCACTACAAAAAACTAACAGCTCTTTTATCTCCGATTCGTGCCAAACAAAGGGGCGGAGAGGACACATCAGTTCCATCGTTGAGTTCCGCTGGGGTCATACCGGAAAGTGACAGGTGGACTACTAGGTAACTGGAACTGGCATAGAAAACTTAATGAAACGGGCTAAAAAAAATCTGGCGATGGGTGGTGTCAACCACAGCATCCAAGAACTTTTCTGGATCAGTGGTTTGACGCCCTGGCCATCCGTATGGTCACCTGATTCCAAAGATGTGTCTCCCCTTAAAGAGAAAGAACTCAACAAAAGTTGAGAGCAATAAATAAAAATGAAAAGAAATATTAAATTCATTAAAATAAAGAAAGAAAAAACGAATGAAGAACATTAATATAGAAACTGTTTATGGTGAAAAAAGGCAACAACCAGTCATTTATTCGATGAATAACAAACAACGAATACAAAAGAAACCGTAGACCTAAACAAAAAAACATTTGTTAATACAAAATCGCTACAAACACATGGCTTAAATTTCATTTCAAAGGAACGATTTAAAGCTAATGAACTCATTTTGCCCTGGGTAGGAGGTAGCAGCCAGGGAATGTACCCACTTTGTCTTCCTCTGTAAAAAACTCCTAGCCACATCCCCACCTCTCTCATTTAAAGGTAAATGTTGCAATGCAAAGAATTTCATCCTTGATAGGTCGAAAGAGTGGTAAAGACCACTATGTCGACTAATTGGAGTCGTGGGGCCAGATTCAGGTAGTTTGCCGCATCTTTCCGACGGCGTAGTGTATCTCATTTACACTACGCCGCCGTAAAATAGAGCGGCAGGTCCCGTATTCACAAAGAACTTGCGCCCTAAGTTACGGCGGAGTAGTGAAAATGGGCCGGCGTAACCGCGCGTAATTCAAAGTAGGCTGGTAGTGGGCGTTTTGTATGTTAATGAATGGTGACCCCATGTAAATGACGCGCCGAACGAACTGCGCATGCGCCGGCCGTGGACGTTTCCCAGTGCGCATGCTCAAAATCACGTCGCAAATAGTCAATGCTTTCGACGTGAACGTAACCTACACCCAGCCCCATTCTGAATCGGCTGTTCCGACGTCCATACTTAACATTGCCCACGCCTCATATAGCAGGGGTAACTTTACGCCGGTCCGACGCCTTACGTAAACTCAGCAAATAGATATGCCGGGCGCAACTACGTTCGTAAATCGGCGTATCTACCTAATTTGAATATTCAAAGCGTAAATCTATGGAAGCGCCACTTAGCGGCCAGCGTAAATATGCAACTAAGATACAACGGCGTAAGAGACCTAAGAGACATCCTAGAACTTACGCGGCGTATCAACAGATACGCCGACGTAAGTTCTTTCTTAATCTGGCCCATGGTCCCGAATTTTATGAAAAAATTGTCTTTGTTTTTCCCACGTAGAAAGCTTTGCATTCACATTTCATGAGCTATACAACGCCAATCGACTGACAATTGAAAAATTGGGTCTAAATAAACCTCCGCTGGGAAGGAGTATTTCAGTAGAATTGGTAAAAAATCTGCAAAATTAAGGACCGCAAGGGGCAGTACCCCTATGATTGCCCCCACTTGTGGTTTTAAGATGGCTATGGACCAATTGGTCCTTCAGGGACCTGGATTTTATATAAGTAATTTGAGGATAAGGCTGAATGTATTTGGAGATAATCTCATCTGCAAATAATAATTTTTGAATGATCTTTTTAACTCTTTGGTGCTCTCCTGAGAATCTTGTAATCAGACGAACCTGCTGGGCTGAAGATACCGATTTTTTTGGAGTGAATAAGGTCCGTATATCCTCTCCCAAACACGAACACCACACCACAAACACGGACACCAAAAAAGTGCAGAACTCTTTGGCTGCACCGAAAGTGACACAAAAAACGGTCTCCAAGTAATTGATTTATCCTCACACCCTCTGACAGCAGATCAGACTCAGGTTTTAAGCCTGGGATTAAGCATCTGCCCAGATCAAGAGGTGGATGCCTTTGAGATAATAAAAGATGTTAATCTTTTTGCGAGAAAACTAATGTTTAAAATCATATATGATGAGGATTACAAACATCCCCCCTCGGAATTCTTCAGCTGAGGATGTTTGGAAAATAAGACCATCAATAAAATCAAGGCTCTCAATGACCTAATGGAACTATGGGAATAGGGAAACCCTTTTGATGATCCTCTAGAAGAGGTCCCATCCAGTTCTCTTTCTTTGATTACTACTGAGAGACTCTTTCCTCCGCCCAATCTCTACAAACCCAAATCTAAAACCTTCTCTACCTTGCAAGGTAACCCTAACATCTGGGCCTTTACCCAGCAGGTCACAAAAAATTACAGAGCACTAAGTGGAAAAAAAAATTCAGTGGAAGATCTAATCTTAAACCATCATACCGTCAAGCTTTATAATGTTTTAAACAAAATGAGCACATTATAAAACCCTCTGACAAAGGGGGAAACATTGTGGTAATGGATGTAACTAATTAGAAACAGATGGTGATAGATCTTCTACTGAATCGAAGCTGGCATCGTCCTATTCCATTTGCACAAGTGAAGTATGCAGAAACCAAATATCACATCCTTATTACTCATGCTTTCTTTGATAATCTCAGATATAAAAAAAAAATGTGAATATCTCACTATTGATAAACCCAGACTTCCAACCCTATATGCTCTACCCAAAGTACACAAGAACATAGAATATCCTCCTGGACATCCTATTGTGTCAGGAAATGGCTGTCTTACGGAATCGGCAAGCAAACTTGTGGATGATTACCTAAGACCACATGTTGGCTCCCTGAGTTCCTATATACAAGACAGTGTATTTTTTTAGATCTGTGGATGATCTATGTGTACCACAGGGTTCTTCGCATGTGGCTATTGATGTGGAAGCCCTCTACAACTCCATCCCCCATGATTGGGGGATCAGAGTTGTGGAGTGCTTCCTGTCTGAAAGAGGACCTTGGGCCTTGTCATATAACAAGTTCATCTTGGATTTGTTGTTCATTTTAATGAATAACATTTTGGTTTTCGACCGTTCCCACTACCTCCTGGTGCAGGGTGGTTGCGATGGGGACCAAGTGTGCCTCATCGTATGCCAATCTGTACTGGGGGGGTAGCGTGAGATCTTCTCACATGAATTTCTGGAGTTTGTTGACAATGTTCTTATTTGGCGTCGGGTCATCAATGATATTTTTTTTGTCTGGACCGGCCCCATTCAGGAACTTTCTTCCTTTGTCTAAATTGGCCAATAATTGTTACAATCTCAAATTCACCATGACAAATTTATTTTATTTATTTAGTTTTTATTTATTTTTATGGTTGAACTGGATGAACTGGTGTCGTTTTTCAACCTGACTATGTAACTTGTGACCAAAGGGTCATATATTTTTTGGAAATTTCCATTTGTCTTAATGTGGATGGTACTTTGGGTTCCTCCCTCTTTAGAAAACCATCAGCAATACAATATTGTACACTGCTAGCTCCCACCCAAAATCATTGGTGGAGAGCATACCATATAGCCAGTATCTAAGAATTAAAATAAATTGTAGCCAAGATGAATACTTGGAATCAGAGGCTTCTGCCTCACAATCTCTACTACTAAATAGGGGCTATAGTCACTCTGTCTTAAAAAAAGGCTTACAAACGGGCTAAAAGCAAAAATATGATGGACCCTATTCACTCCAAAAATTCTATCTTCAGGCCAGCAGGTTCGCCTGATTTACAAGATTCTCAGGAGAGCACCAAAGAGTTAAAAAGATCATTCAAAAATTCTGGCCTTTATTATTTGCAGATGAGGTTATCTCCAAATACATTCCGCCTTATTTTCAAATTACGTATAGAAAATCCAGGTCCCTAAAGGACCAATTGGTCCATAGTCATCTTAAAACCTCAACAAGTGGGGACAATCATAGGGGTACTTTGTGAATTTTGCAGATTTTTGACCAATTCTACCGAAATACTCCTTCCTAGCGGAGGTTTTCTTAGACCCAATTTCTTTGTCAATTGTCGGTCGATTGGCTACAACATCAAAAATTCATATATCGTGAAATGTGAATGCAAAGCTTTCTACATGGGAAAAAAGAGGCCATTTTTTTCATGGAATTAAGGACCATGTGTCCCCAGGGCTAAATGAGTCCATTAGCTTTAAACCGTTCCTGTTCTGTCTCCGCAATCGGTTGTACCTGTGACAAGCTTCTTGTAGACCCAGTCTGTAAGGATGTATGCAGCAGGTTGAATGATGACTTTAACAGACAGCTTACTCAATGAATAAAGACTCCAGAGGTGTTTTCCAATGCTTCTTTATGCTTCAAGGAAACAAGGATATAAACATAGAGGCTTTTTCATAGGTAAATTTCCAATGAAGTTACACAGCTCCCACACTTTAAAGTCTTTTCAAAGCAACTAAGCAAAATGGGGTTTAGAGCAGGAAATGGAGGGTGGGAACAAAAAAACTAGCCAGAACAGCAGGAAGGTGAGGATCATACCAAATAATATAGTAACATAACATGTAATATCAACTGCTAGACAGTAAAGCTGCGTGGCAGCACACTCCCCGCCTGGTATCGTGAGATACCACTATACACTACATTGTTTTCTTTTTACTATTAACATTGCAAACAGTAACATGCTGTCTAACCTTCTCAAGTCTATAAGCTAGCTATATTATAGATCTTTTTTTTTTTTTTTTTTATTTTTTTATTTATCATCAGAAAAGGAAACCAGTCCGCACGGACCATCAACAAACAGTCATAATAAAATGCATACAGACATTCTATGTAGAGCACATAACAACGACGAGTACAGGTATTAACAGAATTATGGACATTCTATGACATGTATATCCCCAAAAACAATCTTCACTGTCCACCTGTCATTCATCTATCGGTCTCGAGCGAGCCGGTTCCCCACTCCATTTTCCGTATTCTGCAGTAGAATAGAGTAGAAGTAGATAAAGATATAGGATAGAGCAAAGAAAGAGGGGGAAGCGGAGATGGGTGGAGGGGATGTGGGGGGGGGGGGAGATGCACGAGCATGGCGAGCTCAAATTCAAAAGCGCCCCTAAGGGCGTATATTAAGTTTGGTTTCTAACTAGGTCTCATTCTGTTAAGTTACTTCATCGGAATGCGACCCGACTACGGTGGAGGCGGCGGGCTGCAGTCCGTCTCCCTGAGTCTCTGGCCTTCTTCAGAGTATCTGAAGATGTTGAATAGTTGCCACGTTTCCGAGTATGCCTCCTCTCTCTGGTGGCCAGACAGGACTAGATCCTCCATACGGCTGATCTCATCCACTTTATGCAGCCACATAGCAATAGTCGGCGGCCGGGGGGACTTCCAGAGAAGGGGAACGCAGGCCTTAGCTGCGTCCAGGAGGTGGCGCACTACTGATTTTTTGTACACCTTGGGTGACATGTCATGTGCGTGTAGGAGAAAGTAGGCCGGGTCATCTGGTACCACACTTCCCGTAAATTGTTGTGTGATCCTGCGCACTTCATCCCAGAAGCTCCTAATCCGCGGGCACGACCAAAATATGTGTAACATGGTGCCCCTATCTTGTTGGCATCTCCAGCAGGTGGCTGCGGTGTCAGGGAACAGTTTGTTTAGTAGGTCTGGGGTCCTATACCAGCGTGTGAGTATTTTATAGTTCGTCTCTTGTGTTTTCGCACAAATAGATGACCTATGCGTGAAGCGAACTATATTTAATTTTTTGTTAGCTGTAAGTGGCGTGCCTAGCTCTCTCTCCCATTTAGCCAGGGCTGGGATCTGGTACTCTCCTGGAGGAGCATTGAGTAGCGCATATGTCAGGGACAGAGCGTGAGGGAGTACCCCCTGCTCACTACAGAGTTCCTCTAGGGTCGTCAGCGGGGCCTGAACTGTCGGGGGGCTCGGAAGACTGTTTAAAAAATGTTTTAATTGTTGCGCTCTCAAGAAGTCTAGTCGATATTCACCATCAGGGTCTATCAGTTCTACCGTTGACCTCCACCTCTCCCCCGAGCTAAAATGCGAGGCCTGGAAAAGGCCCCTATTCGCTAAGTCGAGAAATTTCCTGTCTCGCAGGCCTGGTTCAAAAAGGGGGTGGCCAACAATAGGTCTGAGAGGAGAGGTTCGTGACGAAAGGGAGAACTTCTCAAAGAGGTCCGCACATACCCTCACCGTATTCCCCACCAGGGGGTGCCTCATTGCAGGCATGGGGGGCGTCGTAAGGCACCAGGGGGCTCGACGAAGTGGGACCGTACACTGGCTCTGCTCCACCTGCGTCCACAGTTTAGTCTGCGAGTGTCGGCACCAGTCAAGCAGTCTAACCAGGTGTGTGGCTTGATAGTATGTGCGAACGTCCGGCAACGCCAGGCCACCGCACAGTTTAGGGAGGGACAAGATCCTCCTGTGAATTCTTGACTTCTTCCCAGCCCACAGGAACTGGGAAAAGGCAGAGTGTATTTGTCGAAAGTATGTCCCTGGAATCCGAATCGGGAGGGCCTGCAGGAGATATAGGAACTTGGGCAGAATCGTCATTTTTAGTATATTGACTCTTCCCAGCCAGGAGTGAAGGCCTCCCGTCCACTGCAACAACAGTTTCTTGATTTCTGTCAGGAGGGGCGGGAAGTTCAATCTATATAGCTGTGATAGCGATGGGGGTATCTGCGTCCCTAAATATTTCAACGCAACCTCCGTCCATTTCAGGCTGAACTTAGCCTTCAGCCGGGCGAGCTGTTGCTGCGGGATCCCCACCCCCATTGCCTCTGACTTCGTCATGTTTATTTTCAGGTTGGAGAGTATGCCATAAACCTCAAAACCCCGCATGAGAGCCGGAAGAGACGTGTCCGGGTCTGTAAGGGTGAACAGGAGGTCGTCCGCATAGGCGGAGACTTTGTAGTTTGTTTCTGATACACGTATACCGGTAATTGCAGGATTTTGCCGCACATGGCATAGAAAGGGCTCTAGGGATAGGGCAAACAACAGGGGTGACGGGGCACCCCTGTCTTGTCCCGTTGGTGATAGGGAATGCTTCTGACAGTGCCCCATTAACCCGAACCCTCGCCGTCGGACCCCTATAGATCGCTGACACCCAGTTCCTCATTTTCTCCCCTAGACCTATGTGCTCCAAGGTGGACATCATGAACTGCCAGTTAACCCGGTCAAATGCCTTTTCGGCATCCGTTCCCAAAAAAAGGCATGGGGTCTTACTAGAGGAGGCTATGTGTAGGAGGTTAAGTACCTTAATCGTGTTATCTCGGGCTTCCCTAGTAGGTACAAAGCCCACTTGGTCTAGGTCTATCAATTGTGGGAGGTGGTTCTGAAGTCTGGAAGCCAAGATTTTGGTATACAGTTTGAGGTCAGTGTTGAGGAGGGATATGGGGCGGTAACTGCCACAGTTAGCTGGGTCCCTGCCTTCTTTTGGAATAACTGAGATTTGGGCTTGGAGTGTGGTGACGTGAAGGGATTTCCCAGAGCCTAGGTCGTTAAATAGCCGTATCATGTGGTGTCCTACTGATGGGAGCAGGGACCTATAGTATGCCACCGTAAGGCCGTCTGGGCCTGGGGCTTTCCCTGGCTTAGCGCTTTTCAGCGCATTTTGGAGTTCAGCGAGTGTGATAGGTTCCTCTAGGGCCTGTCGAGTGTCCGAAGGCAGGGTGGGCATTAAAGATGTGGTAATGTAGTCTCTTATCGATACCCGTGTCGGGGGAGTTTTGTCCAAGTTGTATAGGGATTCATAATATTGTCGGAATTCTCGCGTAATTTGTTGGGGCGTGGACTGTTTCAATCCCCTCGATGATAAGACGTGAGGAACATACGAGGCCAGTCGCCGAGCGCGTATCGTGTTGGCCAATAATTTACCGCACTTATTGCCCGATTCGTATATACCACGCCGGCATTTTTGCAGCGCCGCCTTGGCCTTAAAATGCAAAAGATCAGTCACCCGTGCGCGGACCACGTCGAGCTCCGCACCCGTTTGCCTATTAGGGGCAGTTTTGTGTGTTGTTTCCAATACGCGAAGTTTGGCAAGAAGTGAGTCGAGTTGCGCCATGCGTTCTTTCTTTAGGCGCGCGCCGTGCTTAATCAGTATTCCTCGGATCACCGCCTTATGGGCCTCCCAAATCACCCCCATGTCGCCCTCAGGTACGATATTGGCTGCGAAATAGTGACCCAGCTCCCCCACTATCTCCGTCATAACTTCGGTGTTCTGTAGAAGGCTTTCATTAAGCCGCCACGGTGGTCTCTGGTCTCTAGTGCTTTCTAAGATGGAGTATTTCAGGGTGATCGGGGCGTGGTCCGACCATGTGATCGAACCAATTGTGACCCCCCGGATCGCATCCAACTGTCTGTGTGGCAAAAGGAAATAGTCGAGTCTTGAGTATGTCTGGTGGGGTTTCGAAAAAAAGGTATAATCCCTGTCTCCAGGGTGTAAAAGGCGCCAGGCATCTATCAGTTGCATAGTATGTAGAGCAGCGTCAATGCGTTTAAGGGTGTCTCGTGTCAGGGAAGATTTCCCGGTGGATGTGTCCTCGGGCGGAACTAGGGGGACGTTCAGGTCACCTCCAACTATAAGGTGGCCCTCCGAGAAGCGTTCGAGTTGGCCCAAGCGCTTCTTAAGGAACGTGTCCTGCTGGGAGTTCGGTGCATAGAGGTTGGCGAGCGTCACAGTCCTGTCTCCTATCTGGCCTTTCAGGAAAAGGTAGCGCCCGTCCCTATCAGTCTGGGCATCTATAAGCTTCCACGGCACCTTTGCCGATACTAAGATGGACACCCCCCTGGACTTGGCCTCTGAATATTGAGAGTGGTACGTCGTAGGATAAAATCTGTTTTTCAGGAGGGGCAGGTTGCATTCCTTAAAATGTGTCTCCTGCAAGAGCACCACATCCGCGCCCAGGCGCCGCATGTCCTGTAGCAGCATACGCCTTTTTTCGGGCGTATTGAGGCCCTTTACGTTAAGCGAGATCACGGTGAGCTCATCCATGCTCGTGCAGTGATGGGGGGAGAGGGGGAGGAGGTCTGTGTGGTGGGGGGGGGGTGGCGGGGGGAAGGGTGGAGAAGAGAGGAGAAGCCGAGTAGTAAGTGGAGAGGGGAAAAGAGGGGACAGGTGTAGAAAAGTAAAGAATTCCAGCGGAAGGCACCAGATGGAGCCTCCAAGCAGTTTTTTTTTTTTTTTTTAATATATTAAATCAGATAGAGACCTGCAGAGGAAGGAAAGTGTAGGATTGAGGTTTAAGTTAGGAGGCCGCACCAGAGTGTACGGCAAGAATAAGAAAAACTAATTTAGCCTAAACGGCTGTGACACTCGCCAGTCAAGGACTGGAAATCGAGTGCGGGCCTAAGTGGGTAGGTGGATGGACCGGTCCAGCAAGGCGAGCCCCCAGACCCTATCCCCCCCCTCCCCCCGGCCAACAGTAATGATGGTGACAATGCAAGGCAATACAATCAGTTTCAGTTAGTCATTTAGTACGGATATTACAGTAAGGAATCTGCAAAGAATAACAGCAGTTGAACTGGGATTACATCCTCATGAGAGCAAGCGGGGATTACTAACACTATTCCCCAAAATCAAGAGAGGACAGTCTTCCCTCCCAGCTACCATAACTTTTCTGACAGCGGTAATTATGGGTCAGTCCAGCAATCCACCCCCCCTCCCTCCCCTCCCCCGGTAATGAGTCCCATACCCCGTGTTCCTCTCCCTCCATCTGATTCCAGCATCCGATGATCAGCCTGTCTGCCATCAGCATTATACCTGGTGCTTCCCTGTCCCAGTTTTTGCCTAGGGGGCGTTGGCAGCCAGTTTGCAAAATCCACTGATATCCGTTGTCTACACGTAACTTAGCTGGCTGACACGTTACTGACAGAGTTAGGGCAGATCGGTCGGGTCTGATTGCCTTCCCCCTCCCTCCACCCCCGGGATCAGGCATCAAATATCCGGCCTCTAGGAGGTGTTAAAGTAACTGAAAATGAGAAAGAAAGGCAATAAAAAAATATTGTGTGAGATCACCTCTGTGGGAGTCATGCTGCTCCTGTATCCAGGGCGCGCGGCGTGCTATTAGTGCGGGGGAGAGGTCATCAGAGGTAGCTGCTGTTCTCCCGCACTTATTATGAGAAATCCTCCTAGAAACACGGGGCGGTGTCACACAGCAGGTTCAGGCAGTCAGGGGGGTTTCAAAAAGAAATAAGAAACCAAAATAACTGGGGATGGGTCACGGACTCTGGCCCAGGGCCTACTCACTGTTCAGTCGTGCTGTCCTCCTCCTGAGGGGGCTCTCCTCCTTCCTCTTCCCTGTCGTTGCTGGCGTGGCGGATACGGGGCGCCGACGTTGGAGGGGCCCGATCTTCCGACCTGTCGCGGCAGTATCTGAAGCCAATCTGGCAGCGGTATCTGGTCTGTTTCCAGAAACTGGAAGAGGCCTGGAAGGTCCGCCGGTGTCTGCAGGGTGTAGGCCCGGCCGTCCTTGCGGAAGGTAGTTGACAGTGGGTATCCCCATCTGTAGGTGTATCCCTTTTCTTTAGCCAGTTCCAGCACGGGCTTCAGCATCGCCCTCCGTCTCAGCGTAGCTCTGGAGAGATCAGGTAGTACCTTGACCTGGGCCCCCTCCACTGCAATTCCTCCATGTTCCCACGCCATGCGTAGGATTCGATCCTTCTGCGCGTACCGCAGCAGCCTGCACACTACATCCCGGGGTCGGTCTTGTTCCGGGTTCCTAGGGCCGGAGGCCCTGTGTGCGCGGTCCACCTCTACTTCTTCCGCTGGCTCCCCCAGGATCTCTCGGAACAGGCCCTGCAGCTTCCCGTCCAGGGCCTCCGCTCCCACCGTCTCCGGTATGCCGCGTATACGCAAATTATTGCGGCGGCTCCTGTCCTCCACGTCCTCCAGGTGGAGCTGCAGGGCGACCGCCGTGTCCCGGTGTTGGTCCCTCGTGCGCTCTAGGCCCCGGACTCTCCGCTCCAGTTCCGCCAGCGATGATTCGCCGGTCGTCACTCTGTCCGTCAAGGTGGACACCTCCGCCCGGACCTCCTGGTAGTCACGGCGGTGCGTCTCCTCCAGCCTCAGGATGAGGGCCTCTATGTCTGATCGCGTGGGCAGGGCCTGCAGGAGGGCTCGGATGTCCTGGTCCGTCGCCGGACCCTCCGGGGGGGAGGATGGGGATGCCATGGGTAAGTCGGGGGACTCCGGCGTCGACAACTGCTCGGTGGGCAGCTCCGGGTCAGCGGAATTGAAAGCCCACAGTCCCTGCTCTAGGTCTCCGGGCAGCGTGTCGTCTTGTATGCCTCGTGGTGCCTCCGTCCCGGCTCCAGGTGTTTCCCGCTGCCTGGGCTGAAAAAATTTGTGTAGATCATCCGCGGTTGCCCCAGAACGGGTCACTCTAGTAGTAGATTTAGATCTGCTCTTCTTGGCTGATTGCATGCCGATTTTTAGGGCAGTTTGGCCGGTGAAAGGGTGGTTCCAGGCCGGGAGCTCAGCAAGCAAGCTTCCTCACTCAGCCATGTCCAGGCCACGCCCCCTATATTATAGATCTTAAGTGGCTCCTTCACATAACCCTGAATCAGAATTTTTGGAAGCAGGCATTATTAGGACTGTCTGTGGCCGGTCTCAGGAAGGTTTTTGAAGCCACATCCTTAACGATCCTGACTTCCACACTTCGGACTCTTCCATCATCACTGGTGATAGCCTTTGTAATAAGTCCAACTGGCCACTGAATCCGGTGGGCTTGCTGGTCTTTTAGCAGGACCAGGTCCCCTTCCTTTAAGTTAGGCTTCTGGGTTTGCCACTTTTCAAGTCCTTGAAGAAGTGTGAGGTATTCCTCCATCTGTCCCAGAAACAATCTGCAAAGTATTAAGCGTATCTCCACTGACATTTTATATATGTCCTTTTCATCTTTCAGGAATTTTGCGACTTCGACAGCTAGGGTTGCTCCACACAATTCTAATCTTGGAACAGTGTAAGCAGGTTTTGGAGCGAACTTGGCTCTTCCTAGTAGAAAAACCGACATCGGATCTCCCGGAGGGATCTATGATCTTGAGATAAGCCACAGCCGCTATAGCCTCGGTAGATGCATCGCAAATCTCTTTCCTCAGACTTCTTGAAGTTGAAGTGGGTGAATAGCAGCGCAGGATATTAAGTTCTTTCAGTACTTTCATGGAGTTTCTCCATTTCTCCCATTTAGGCAGTAGGTCTACTAGCAGAGGGGCATCCCAATCTGTGACTCTCAGGCCTCGTACACACGATCAAATCTGTCCGCTGGAAACGGTCCGCTGGACCGTTTCAGCAGACAGATTCGATCGTGTGTACGGCCGAGCCGACGGATTTGGCCACCCGACAGATTTCAAAGCATGCTTTGAAATTTATCGGGTGGGAATCCGCCTGCCCGACATGTCTGCTGGTTAGTACACTTACCAGCAGAAATGTCGTCCCGCACCGCCGCCGAATGGATTCGGCGCATGCGTGGAAGTGTTTTACTTCCTGGTGCGGTGACGTGGCGGCGTCAACGTCACCGACACGTCAGCGCGCTCTCTGCTGGCGGGGATTTTGGTTTGCTCGTGTGTACACGCGAGCAAACCAAAATCCCAACAGACAGATTTGTTCAAATCTGTCGGACGGACAGATTTGAACAAATCTATTGCCTCGTGTGTACGAGGCCTTACAGTAAGCTGGCGAAGTATGGATCTCCCTTGGACGGTAACTGGAGTCACAAAGCCTAGGGGATCGTAAAGGCTATTAACAGTTGACAGGACTCCTCGTCTGGTGAATGGATTCTTGGAGTCAGATACCTGAAAGGTGAATGTGTCTGAATTTATATTCCAGAGAAGACCAAGACTCCTTTGAGTGGGTAGGGCATCTACTCCCAAGTCCAAATACTTCAAATCCTTAGCATGATCTTCTGGATTGAAAGACCTCATTACTTCACTGCTATTAGATGCAATCTTATGAAGCCTTAAGTTAGCAGTCAACAAGAGCTGTTGAGTTCTTTTTATCAGATTGACGACTTCTTGAGGTGTTGAAAAGGATTAAAGGCCATCGTCCACATAAAAATCTCCCTCAATGAATTGCCTGGTGTCAGATCCAAATTCCTTTTCACCTTCCTGCGCTGTTCTTCTCAGTCCATAAGTTGCCACGGCAGGGGAGATGGATGTGACAGAACCCACTGTCATTGTATGTCTTGGAAGGGACTGTGCGCGGGCCTCCTACCGACAGACTATGGCCCGGAAAGATACTGGAGACCTGAAGCTGGCATTAATGTAATGTAATGTTACAGCCCTTCTCCCCCCACCCCCCCTCTTGTTGCTGGACACAGACAATGGAGAGTGGACTGCAGACGTCTCCCCGCAGGGGGTGTGTATTGAGAAGCCAGGCTGCCTGTTTACCATAATTTCATTAGGTATATGTACACTGTTTTAATGTCCAAATGTTCTGTTCCCATTTATTGTTCTTTGTCCCCCTCCCCTCATAGATAAGGCTAAGGGGAGTGTCCCTAACTGTGTGTAAAACTGTATGGTTTGGAACAGTTAAGCTCTGGACGTGTAACACTCAACATGTGTGGATTGTCTTGTGATTTAGGGGTTAAGGGCTGGTTATGGCGAATCTGCAGGCTGTGGGTGCATTTTGGAGGACAGGAGACGCAGATGTGCCCACCTGGGGTATCTAAGATCCTTCACAATGGACTATTTCCAAAGACATGTACTCTCATGCGATAATCTATCACCTGATCATTAATGTTATTGTTGCGGTGGCACATGAACCTGAGATCATTTTCTGTGGTCCTCTTTGACTATGAAACAGTAGAACATCTGTTGGACGTCAACTGTCACGGCAGTTGGTTCCTTCCTGAATCGCATCAACACTCCTACGAAGACTATTCTGATTTGCCCCGGTTTACGAGGATGGTAGGCTCCAAAGAATGGAAGGTACCAGCATTCTTCACCTTCCTTAAGGTCTGGTGCTGGTTCAGCGTGAAGGTTATCTCAAAACTTCTGCATAAATGCTAGAAAGTGCTCTTGCATCTTAGGTTTGTTACAGAGAGTTTTCTTAAGTGCAGCAAATCTGGTTAAAGCTTGTCCTCGATTGTTAGGGAGAGTAAGCCTTGGTACTCGGAGGGGTAATGGGGCTACCCAACTGTTGGAATTGTCCTTGAAGAACTCTTCATCCATAATCTTGATGAACTCCTTGTCTTCGACTGAAGGGGCAATCTTGTTGTCATCGTAAATAGTCTGGTACACTGAATCACCAAGGTCCTTCTGAGAAGTGAGCTTGCAGTTTATAACTTGGAGTGCTTCATATGGAACTTCGTTTTTGAAATCAAGTCTTTCCTTCCCATAATAGTGCAATGGACATTTCATCGACCGATAGGCAACATTGGTTTTGTAGGAAGCTACATCCAAGAGCTTGTGAGATTGATCTAAACAGACTTCTCCTTTTATCACCCATCCAAGATCAAGTTTCTGGGCCTGAAGAGCATCGTCTGGACCGTTGCATAACTCTTATTTTATGGACTCTAGGAACGTCTCATCCTAGTAGAATCAATCTTAACATCCTTGTTAAGTGATGAAATGTAGTCAGCAATGTGGCTCAAAAGGGGGTGATGACGTGCAACCTCTGGTGTGGGGATTTCTTCTGTTTGGTAGCTGATCACATTCGATTAGAGTTGGAAGAGGAAACTCTGTCCTCATATTCTGATGCCACTATGAAGCCATAGGCTCTTCTTCCAGAAGTATTGATCTTTCCTGCACGTGTCTGCAAGCTATAGGACCGGGCCTCTCCATGAATGTTAAATAGGTCAAAGAATTCTGGACTGGCCAATAAGCGATTGCTCTGATCGAGTACATTTTTGTGGAATTTTCTGGACATCCTTCAGGAAAACCCTTACAAGACCCATCTTGCTACAAGACTTGCTATGAAGCCCTTCTCCACATACCTCTGTACACCTTGTGGTTACGGGGTCCGCATGTTGCTCAGTTCTCTCCCTGCCATAATCTGATGTAGACTTGGGGTTGCTGCCGGGTGAAGGTTTTCTTTTGAACAGGTCTGAATGAAGAGCGTCCACATGTTTGGCACTGTTACACAGAGAACATCTGATGGCGATCTTACAGTCTCTAGCTAAATGATCGGAGGATGCACAACACTTGAAACAGATATGATACTCTTTGAAAATGGACTTGCGCTCTTCGATAGGCTTGCCCTTAAATGCACTGCATTTGGAGAGAGAATGTGGCACATGATGGATAGTACACTGTTGATTAAGATTGCTTGCCTTAATGCCTGTAGCCAAGACGTTGGATGCTACGTTGGATGCTACCTCGGCCTTCCTCACGGAAATAGGATACTTTAAATCCTTGAATTTACTGTTGGTGGCAATACCCCTTGAAGTGGTTAAAGGAGTGGTGGTTGTATCTGGATAGGAGAAGCTTGGGTCATTCTTGGATTTTGCAACCTTCTGCACAAACTCTGCAAAATAAGAAAAGGGAGGGAAGGAAACATGATGTTCATACTTATATTTTGATCCTACACTAGTCCACTTTCCTTGAAGATGACTAGGCAACCTTGCTACAATAGGATTTAAGCCCTGAGCAGTGTCTAAATAGCTAAGACCTGGTAAACTAGGATCTAACTTAGCAATTTCAAGTTCATGAAGGAGGTCGCCTAACTCTCTAAGCTTATGATTGTCCTTAACAGAGATCTTAGGAAAGTCGTTTAGTCTCTGAAATAAGGCAGATTCAATGACTTCGGGGCTCCCATACTCTTGTTCTAGACGTTCCCAGGCAGCATCAAGGCCTGCCTCAAAGTTATAGATGTAAACAGATTTAAGTCTCTTTACTTGTTCTGACGATTGTCGCCCCAACCACTTTATTAGTAAGTCAAGTTCTGCTTGAGGTTCCACGCCCAAGTTCTTGATTGCCGCCTTAAAT
This sequence comes from Rana kukunoris, assembly GCA_029574335.1. Classification (NCBI taxonomy): domain Eukaryota; kingdom Metazoa; phylum Chordata; class Amphibia; order Anura; family Ranidae; genus Rana; species Rana kukunoris. Next base: position 35,184,688 of record CM056058.1, read on the forward strand.
GTAGATCTGAAAATGGGAGAGTATAGTCTCAGTTATTCGATTTAGAACAATAAATTTAAAATGTACCAGCATCCCGGAATGTTTGAAAAAGGGGGAGACCAACTAGATAGAGACAGCAAAGCTGCTTGACACTAAACTGGTCTAAACTATATCGATCGATATGGGTTTGGTTGGGATTTTCAAGGTACTTGTAGAGAGACGTATATCATATAAAAATAGGTTTATTACAAAAAGAACAATAACAATATTAAAAAATGGGACAGGCCCCACATCGGACAATAGGTGTTTGTTAAGATGACCCAAAACAAAGCAAAACCGTATTGGTCAGATGCGTGCCAATCTGGACAGGATACCCCCAGGAGGATATGGGACATGGCCCGGTGAGCAGACAACAATCGGACACAGTCGCGCCGGGGAAGACAAAAGTCCAAAAAAGGTTTTGTTAATTACAATATTGGGGAAGAAAAGCATCACAAACTAATAGGCGCAGGACCCTATGAGGTAAAACAGCGCTGGTAAGCAGATAAATTGTGACCGTATTCCCCAGGGAGAGCCTGTCAGCTCTCCTCATACCTCATAGGCTGCTACCTGCGCCTATTAGTGGATGCTGCCTTTCTTCCCCAGTATATTGTAATTAACATTTAAACCTTTTTTGGAGCTTTTGTCTCCCCGGCGCGAGCCATTTGTGTTCTTTGTTTTTTGGGGGGGCGCGATTGTTGTCTGCTCATTTCGCCCATCTGCCATCCCATATCCTCCTGAAGAAGCGTCAACCGCGCTTCGAGGTCGCAGATTGGCTCCACAGACAACGGTTTTGCTTTGTTTTGTGTCATCTTAACCACTTAAGACCCGGACCAATACGCTGGTAAATGACCCGTGCGATTCGGCACTGCGTCGCTTTAACGATTGCGCGGTCGTGCGTGGCTCCCAAACAATTTGCGTCCTTTTCTTCCCACAAATAGAGCTTTCTTTCGGTGGTATTTGATCGCCTCTGCGATTTTTATTTTTTGCGCTATAAACTAAAATAGAGCCACAATTTTGAAAAAAAACACAATTTTTTTACTTTTTGTTATAAAAAAAAATCAAATAAACTAAATTTTAGTAAAACATTTAGGCCAAAATTAATTCAGCCACATGTCTTTAGTAAAAAAAAAATCGCAATAAAAAAAAATAGCTACCTAGCGGGAACAGCGACACTAATACAGCGATCAGAAAAATGATCGCTTAGTGACGCTGGCAATAGGGAGTGAAAGGGTTAACTAGGGCGGTGATCAGGGGGTTAAAACTTTATTAGGGGGGGTGGGGGGGCTATCCTGAACCTAACACTAACTGTTTTTTACACTGCCTGTCACACTGACACTAAATGCAGTGATTAGATCACTGCATTCAGTGACACTGTGACAGGGGGGTGGGGGGGGGGGGGGCGATCACAAGGGGTTAATGTGCCTATGTGAGTGTGTGTCAGTGTTGTGTTGGTGCACACTTACTTGTGATGTCTTCTCTCATCAGCAGCGCTGGGAAACAGTGCTGCGATGAGAGATTACATCATTTCCTCCTTCCTGTGTAAACACAGGAGGAGGAACTGACACGATGGGAGCGCGCTCCCATTGGCTGGGAGCGATCGCGGGGGGGGGGGGCGGAAATCACGGACATCCGCCCGCTTGTCGGCGATCGCTCCCAGAGGCAGGGGGACCCCCGCACGCCGCGGAGGGGGTCCCGATGGGACCCCCGAACCGCACGAAGGCGGGGACGTAAATTTACGCCCTTGTGCCTGTACGAGCCATTCTGTGGCCGTATATGTGCGTGCGGGGGTCCTTAAGTGGTTAACAAACACCTTACTGTGTCTGAACTGTGGGGCCTGTCCCATCTTTTTATTATTGATGTATTGTTCTTTTTGTAATAAACCTATTTTTATATGATATACGTCTCTACAAGTACATTGAAAATCCCAACCAAACCCATATCGATCGATATAGTTTAGATCAGTTTAGTGTCAAGCAGCTTTGCTGTCTCTATCTAGTTGGTCTCCCCCTTTTTTAAATGTAGATCTCGAACTCCTGTAGTTCTCTGGGCGGTCATCAAATCTAAACAGTCCAGTTGTAATCAATTCTCGTAGAGCCATACACTTGCTGAGCTCTGCAGCGTCGATGCTTTTAGTTTTTATAGTCACAGGGGATACTGATGGTGCGCCGACTTAGACCATGGTTGGTATCTATTGTTGGCTGGTAGGTGGAGAGAAAGGTGTTGCAGATGGGTTCAAACTAGGTAAGGGTCTGACGTCTGAAGGTCTCTGAGCATTTGAAGTTGAAGCGAGCTGTATCACAAGGGTCATAGAGTTCACCCTGTAGTCTTTTGCCGTACCCTTGTAATCTCTATTCGGATAGGGTGTGGTGGCACGTGAGCCGCGTAGGTTGACTCGCTTGATTTTGTGACATGCGGTAGTTGAGTAGTGTCTCTGTTAGCAGGTGTGTCTAGTTGACCAGCTTGATTTGGTGACACGTTGCCTTCTGGTCCACATGCTGGATGATTATGAGAAAAATCTCCAACTGTAGGTGGGACTGTAATGTCATGGTTCTGGGTTAAGACAAACTGTAGGATCCTTTCAACGGGGTCTTGACAAGCAGCCAAGCTGGGACAAATTGCCCCTTCTTCCAATAGGGCTTTGTCAGGAAATTCCTGTGAGATGTTTTGCACACAGATGTGCGCAAGCGCATAACCTTTGCTATAGAATGGCACACAGGCGCGCAAATGCATGCCAGAGCTCGCAATTGCGGGCACGTATGCGCACAGATACGAGCACACGCGCGCACGTACGAGCCTAATCCCGTTTGGCGCCAGACAGCCTATTTAAAGGGACTCTGGGCTCTTGTGCTTTGCTGACTGATCTTCAGCTGTGTTCCTGAATATTGCTTTGAGCCTGTGTGTGTTCCCAGTATTCTGACCCGGCTTGCTCTTGACCTTGGCTCTGTGTTCTGTTCCTGTACTGATGCCCATCCCTGACCCGGCTCCGTTCCTGACTCTGGCTCTGTCTATGCTTTGGTACCTCACTGCCCTCTTGCTGACAAACCTGGCTATCCCTGAGACCTTGCTCCTGTCCATGTTCCTGGTTGCTGTTAACCCTCGGTTACCTGCCTGGCTGTTACCTGTTCCTGCGCAGCTCATCACAGTCTGCTCCAGGCCACTGAACCCTGCCAAGCTGTTGTCCCGGGACCTCCTGCTCCAGGCACTTGTGTCCCTCGTGTCCTTCGGCTTCCTCTGTCTCACCTTCAGCGGAGCCAGGACAGGAGATATAAGAGAGGCCGACCTCATCAAATCAGTCTCCCACCCGATCCCTGACAGGCTTGTTCCAAGACAGATAATTCCGCCAAGGCTACTTCTTTTTCTCTATTCTTCTGAAGGATTTCTAGCTGAGCCTCTGTTTCTGCTTGAATGTGTTTAGCTTCTGCTTTGATGGCTGCTTCTCTTTCAGAGCAGACGGCTTGAACCTGGACTGCTGCAACCTTCTGACGAGCTTTGACTATTTGGTCACTCAGTGTTGACCTTACAGAGCAGGACCGAGGTGACTTAGAAGAGAATTTGATAGGAGCGAGCAGATCTAGATGATTTTCCTGAGTGTCTAGAAGAAGCAGATTTATAGGATGTAGTTTCACGTAGCTGTGCTAATCTACCTTCTATCTGTGCCTTTGCTTCAAGATATGTGCTATGCCTCTGCTGGTCAGTAGAAGTAAAGTCCTTTAATTCCAATGCGGGTTCCTCTATGTTGAAATGTGACAATAGGGAATAGTACTTCTCAGAAAGTCTTTTATAATTCTCAAATGCCTTCTTAACCCTTGAGAGAGCAGTGTTCAATTGCTCAGGATTGTTAGTTTCATTAGTGGTTGTTATACAACTTAAAATTTTATCCCATAATGCAGTCAGGTTACTAAATGTTTCTTCCTTACTTGCTTCATAAACCTCCCTTGCCTTCAAGGATGAATGAGTGGCTCTAGCATGACGAGCAGAATAAAGTAAGGAGTCTGCTTTATCTTGATTAAATGCAGGTGACTCTGTGGGATCTCTGTTCAGACATGACGACTAGTGCTGTAGTTTTGGTGTCTTAGAAATCTGCCAAAGCTGAGCTCTGTAGGTAATAACTTCTGTTATTAAGCAGACTGGGCTAAAGGGGCTGCATATTTGTGGCAATGAGCCAGCTAGAGCTGCAACTGGTTCAGACTGGATAGCTCAGCTCGGTGCATAGTTCACTATCACTTTATACAGGCAAGAATATAAAGTTATTTCAGTAGATTCAAGTATTGGATTCACAACCAAAACAGCTTGACAATGATGAATCCTTGGGACTTGATATAGCTATGATACACAGTCCTTGCACAGTTCAAAACTTACTTATGGCTCCCCAATAAAGGCAAAACTTGTATGAGCTGGTATTACTAGAGAAATGGGTCTACAGCACGGACCAAAAATCCCTGGGAGTAAAGTCTGTAAACGGTTGTAGATCATTAAGTAGGAGTCTGGCTTCATAAGCAGAGTAATGCTTCTGGTGCTTCAGCAGTCACACACAGGCCTTGACTTTCAGTGCACAGATTGAGGATGGGTTCCTGTCTTTGGTGTTTGTTCTTTACACAAACACGTGGTTACTCACGTTTCTGAAGTTGCAGAGATAGCCATGGTTTCTTCTGGAAATTTACTGTTCTGTCTCAGCAATCGGTTGTACCTGTGACAAGCTTCTTGTAGACCCAGTCTGTAAGGATGTATGCAGCAGGTTGAATGATGACTTTAACAGACAGCTTATTCAATGGATAAAGACTCCAGAGGTGTTTTCCAATGCTTCTTTATGCTTCAAGGAAACAAGGATATAAACATAGAGGCTTTTTCATAGGTAAATTTCCAATGAAGTTACACAGCTCCCACACTTTACAGTCTTTTCAAAGCAACTAAGCAAAATGGGGTTTAGAGCAGGAAATGGAGGGTGGGAACAACCAAACTAGCCAGAAGAGCAGGGGGTAAGGATCATACCAAATAATATAGTAACATAACATGTAATATCAACTGCTAGACAGTAAAGCTGCGTAGCAGCACAGTTCCTCTGAAGTGAAATTTAAAGGAGTTGTAAAGGAAAACATTTGTTTTGCTGAAATGACTGTTTACAGGGTCTAGAGACATAATAGTTAACTGATTCCTTTTAAAAATGATTAAAAATTGATAAAATAAATCATATGTGCCTGCATTTTTTTTGGTTAATTTTTCATCTAGTTTCATGCTTCTGTGAAGGACAGAGACATGGAGCCAATATAGGGCAGTGTTTGTTTTTAAAATTAAACTGATTGGTTCTGAGGGGTTTTAGACACACAGTAATCACACCTTCTTGATTGATCTTGAGAGACCACAGAGAGAAGCTCCTAGTACAGCAAAAACGAACAATGAGGACATTAAACCACATAAAAATTAACGACAAAAAAATTACATGAAAATTTCCCTTTAGTGACCCTTTAAGCCATGTTTTTTGGTTTGTCTACTGTTTCTTTTGTATTTGTTTGTTGTTATTCATCGGATAAATGACTGGTTGTTGCCTTTTTTTCACCATAAACCGTTTCTATATTAATGTTCTTCATTCGTTTTTTCTCTTTATTTTAATGAATTTAATATTTATTTTTATTTATTGAACTTTTGTTGAGTTTTTTCACTTCACACCCAGGGCGTCAAACCACCGATCCAGAAAAGTTTTTGGATGCTGTGGTTGGCACCACCCATCGCCAGATTTTTTAGCCCGTTTCATTAAGTGATTGCCATAATTATGGCTTCCTGCCCCCCTTTTATCCACACTTGGCCCGGTTGTGTTTGTGTTTGATGGTTTCAAAACAGCGATGGCTCTCTTACATTATTATTTTTATTTGCTTGCTAGTATTGTCCTTTCCACATTTGGCTTCAGATGCGTCATGCCGATGTATCCATGGATGGACTTGTGTCATTTCCTGTGCGCGGCTCGGCGTTCCTCTACGCCAGTTAGCTAGGAGTTCACTGGTCACTTCTGGTATGACGTCTGGGAATTTGACGGTGGAACTGATCGTCCCCCCCGCCCCTTTGTTTGGTGCGAATCGGCGCCCAATGGGAATGAGGAGGGGGAGCTGTAAAAGCTATTGTTAGTTTTTTGTAGTGGCATGGCCGGCGCCATCGGGAGAAGATTACTATTGCAATCTAAACGTGGAGGTAATTAAATGTTTAGATCTAGTTGGAAGTTTCTCCACTTTTGTAGGTTTCTATACCTGGATTTTGACTTTGTGGTATATTTACATTTTGTAGATTGATGTTAAGCTGATGCTGCTTGATCAGCTTTGGATGTCATTTTTTCATTTGGACTTGTAACACCCTAGCAGCATATACCAGGTTGTAACTTTTTCATGTGTGAATTGGGCATTGCCTCAGAATGGATACGTTCTTGGATGTCATGATATATCTTTGTTTGTGACATTCATATTGGATTGAAACAAGCAGGGGCAGGTATACTTATTTTTCTGAAAAAAATACAAGAACATCCCCCTAATAGCGCTACCACATGATACAGTAACACACAATGTTTTGTGATAACTAGTGCAAAAAACCTTTTGTGCAGCTGTCAACCACTTGGAGGATGGGCAAAGGAACAAGCAAACAAAAATACAGCTCACAGTAGGTAAATTGATATTGTCACTTTATAGTCTCAATGAGCCTAACAAAACAAAAAGATAAACATAGACTGATATAAAATACAATATGACAGCAATAAATTGCATCAATTTAAAAGAAATAAAAGTAGATAAAATCTAATCACAGTCCACAGTGAGTCCACAGAAGTAATCCAATGATGGAATGATTAAATTGCAAAAGTCACGCTGTGAAGAAAGAGCAGACTGCACTTCCAACCGGTGGGCTAACTGTAATGAAGGAAAATGTACAATACCTCCACAATAAGGCTCTCACAAATCCGCTGCATTTTTGTTTGCTTATACTTATTTTTCCTGCTCCAGTTTTAAATTAATTTATGTGTCATATGTGCCTTGTCATACTATGCTCCCCTCTATGGTACACCACATGATTCCATTTTTGATGGCGTCTCCCTTAATTAATCGCAGCCTACGCATTTTTATGCCTTTTCATCTGTATTTACAGCTAATTGATTAATAATTATTACATATTCTTTTTGCATTCCTGTTATGGTTTAGACATTTTCTAGTCATTATTCGATGTCTGTATCTCTTGTGGTGTTCATCACATATATAGTGTGTACTAATAAATATTTTCTGTAAAAAATGTTTTAGGTATCCATTATTTTCTCTTGTTTTAGTAGTGCTTGACAAACTCCTGAAGAAGCCAATTTACAATGGTGAAACATGTCAAGAAACTTGTCTGTATGCATATCAAAAACTGTATTTTATGCTGTAGATGGATTTTATATTCTATCATTAATTTTTTGTATTAATAAAATGTATTTTTGATATATATATATATTTTGTGTTCTTTTGCACCTTAAAGTCCCATTCCATATTTTTCCTTAAATTTCACTAATAAATAGTCTCTTAACCCCCTTCAGAGCCTGCCTCCCTGGGATAGGCCAGCAATGTATCTATATTCCTTCTGCTATCTGTATAGATTCACATCTACTATCCAGAAGCTTCACAAATCTCCTGAATACAGAGGAGATGTGTATAGACCAGACTGGCAACAACTGAGAAGATCTAACAATCAGATTACAGCCTCACTGGATGCAGTGAGCAAAATCTGCTTTCTCTTATCATCCATGGACGGACACAGCTCCTTAAATCTTGAGGTTATGTTCCCTGTTTACAGGAGAGGACTAGGCAGAAACATGTTAAACACATGTTACATTTACAGAGTTGAAAAGACCCACCCAGGGGGCGGTCCCTCTAGACATAACCCTCACTACAGCATGCAGCCTCAGTTTCATTCTGCATAGCAAAGGAGAAGGACATATGGCTCCCTTTTGCTCCCAGCGCCCTGAGGAAAAGTTTTTTTATTTTATTTTTGTCTTTTGACTTCTGTCAACTGTTGGCTGAGAGACGGGCTGGATATAAGATCCTTGCAGTCTTCTCAGTCCGGCCAGTGAGCGTAAGCACACCTTCCCATACGGAAGAAAAATATATTTCCAATATATTTATTAAAAAAATTATATATTTTAAATATATTTACAATATATTGGCCTACGCGAATATATTTTTACATCTATTCCAAAAATGTAAATTCAAATATAAACCAAACCACACATTTTCCAAAGGCATATATTTTAAAATATATTTTTTTCAATATATTTGACAGATATTTTTGAGCATCTAAAAAAATGCATTTAAAAATATATTTTTAAATATACTTGTAAAGGCATTCCAAAATATAATTTAAATGCATTTTCCAAAAGACATATATTGGAAAATATATTTTTTAAATATATTCTTCAGATCAGATTTTTTTCAACATATATTTGTACATATATTTGTAAATGCGTTCCAAATATAATTTTAATATATTTTCCAAAGGCATATATGTGAAAATATATGTTTGTAAATATATTGTCCAGATATTTTTGAACATATAAAAAAAATGCATTTAAACATATATCTTTAAATATACTTGTAAATGCATTCCAAAAATATATAATTTAAATGTATTTTACAAAGATATATATTAGAAAATATATTTTTAAAATATGTTTTTCTGAAAATATTTAATGTCTAATAAAGACATTTCAACATATATTTTGTCTGATATTTTTGTAACTATGTCATAGATAACATTCTGAATACATTTATAAGAGACCCACTCCCATTTTGTTTTGTATTTTACTCTTTTAAAATAAAAAAAATAAAAAAAACCAAAAGATTTTAAAGCGGTATTTCACCCTAAACATAATATCTCCCATGCGATCCAGCATACTGGCGTCAGCGCCAGTATGCTGGGTTTTTTTTTTTTTTAATAGCACACCTACTGTATTATTGTAGAATTCCTTTTCTGTCCCCGTGGTGGACGGCTGTAGTATAGCGCGTCACATCTTCCTAAAATACCCGATATGGACTCGGGTAATCTCGGCGAAAATGCGGTGCCTGCGCACAGACCTAGGAGCTGACTGCGCAGGCGCCGTATTTCTCCGAGTCCTACGGCTATGGCGCGTCACGCCCTCCGAAATAGGACTCGGAGAAATACGGCACCTGCGCAGTCAGCTCCTAGGTCTGTGCGCAGGCGCCGCATTTTCGCCGAGATTACCCGAGTCCATATCGGGTATTTTAGGAAGATGTGACGCGCTATACTACAGCCGTCCACCGCGGGGGACAGAAAAGGAATTCTACAATAATACAGTAAGTGTGCTATTAAAAAAAAAAAAAACAGCATACTGGCGCTGACGCCAGTATGCTGGATCGCATGGGAGATATTATATTTAGGGTGAACCTCCGCTTTAAATAAAATATAATTTTTTTTAATAAGATTTTAAGCACATAATCCATTCAATACAAAGCAGATAAACCTCTTGCATCCACTTTCCATTCCCAAAGAATTTTTGTATAAGTCATTCTGAATTGAGAACGCTTGTCGGCGGACCAGCAAAACGTCTTAAGATACAGCAAGTCCAGTTATATTGATTGACCTGAATGAATGAGAACATTCACAGACATCCACCTCCACAGTCCAAGGGTCTTGTCTGCTTACACGGTACCAAGAGAAACTCTGGATATAAATATTCAATGTTCTGTTTAATCCATGAATCAGTAGTTGCACTATTATTACCAAACTCGCTCATCAGTGTCTTTATGGACCTTGCTTTGTGCACTGGTGATCAGTCATGTTGGAACAGGAAGGGGCCATCCCCAAACTGTTCGCACAAAGTTGGGGGCATGACATTTTCCCAAAATGTCTTGGTATGCTGAGGCCTTAAGAATTCCCTTCACTGGAACTAAGGAGCCAAACCCAACCCCTGAAAAACAGCCCCACACCATAATCCCCCCCCCCCCCCACACACACCATAATCCACCAAATGATTTGGACCAGTGCACAAAGCAAGGTCCATAAAGACATGGATGAGTGGGTTGGAGTGGAGAAACTTGACTGGCCTGCACAGAGTCCTGACCTCAACCTGATAGAACACCTTTGGGATGAATTTGTGTGGAGACTGTGAGCCAGGTCTTCTCATCCAACATCAGTGCCTGAACTGACAAATGTGCTTCTGGAAGAATGGTCAAACATTCCCATAGGACAGCCTTCTCAGAGGAATTGAAGCTGTTATAGACTGGCATGCTATTAAAACTCATGTGCGTGTAAAGGCAGGCATCCCAAAACTTTTGGCAATATAATATATATAGTATATATACTGTATATTCTTTTTATACTAAGTCCAGTCCATTGTTTGGACTTAGTACCTGTCCGCTGCGAAGGGTAATTCAAGCAGCCAATTAAAAGGAATTGGCATATTACAGTTCTCCCCAGCACAAAATTAAAACTCAGCAGCTACACAAAGGGGGTTATTTACTAAAGGCAAATCCACTTTGCACTACAAGTGCAAACTACAAATGCAAAGTGCACTTGAAATTGCAAGGAAAGTGCACTTGGAAGTGCAGTCGCTGTAGATCTGAGTGGGCAAGGAAATATAAAAAAAAACAGCATTTTAGCTTGCACATGATTGGATGATAAAATCAGCAGAGTTTCCCCTCCATTTCAGATCTACCCCTCAGATTTACAGCGACTGCACTTACTGTACAAGTGCACTTTCAGTGCAATTTCAAGTGTACTTTGCACTTGTAGTTTGCGCTTGTAGTGCAAAGTGGATTTGCCTTTAGTAAATAACCCCCCATACTGTACACATACTGCAGCTGCTGACTTTTATATTAGGACACTTACCTGTCCTGGAATCCGGACGATGTTGGTATCCCAGCCGATGTTTCCATTGGCTCTCGGGCACTGCTGCCTCCATTGCCTATAGGGTGGCCAATTCACACCACACATGCAGTCCGTTTATTTATTTTTTGCATGGAAAGTAAGTTATATGGTTTTCAATGGCATATTCAGAGGCGATTTAGTTCGCATGTGCCACGCTATATACGTTTTTCATTCATTCATTCATAATTCACACCAGTGCTTGCAGTTCCAGATAAAAAGTAGAGCATGCTGCATTTTTCCTGCACTGGACTGTAATGGAACACTGTAAATCACATCAAAAACGCACTAGAATGCACCTGAACGCACTGCAACACACATGTCCTTATTTAAGGTTGAGGAAAAAAGAGAGGAAAATGCACTGGAATGCTTTAAAAACACACACCAACATGCCCTGGAATGCATCAAAAACACGCATGCAGAAAATTCATCGGAACGCATCCGCGGCCAGCGAGATCTCTCGGAAGGGGGGAAGGGTACCTGTCAAAAAACAGGAACCTGCTCCCCTCCCCCGAAAGGTGGCAGCAAATGTGGCAAAGTAGGGGGGAGGGGGAGAGGCAAATACGTGGAGCTTCCACTTTGGGTGGAACTCGCCTTTAACCACTTCCACTACGGCCATCCCTCTCATGACAGCGGCCGTGTGGTACTCGCGCCGCTAGGTGGTTCTCCGGGCTGCTGCGTTTTCACACGCAGCCCCTTTCTTTGTTCCCAGAGCGTGCAGCGGGGAACTTGGTGTACTGGCCGTGTCCCTTGGACACGGCCAATCAGAGTGGCCGTTTGCGATGCGATCTGTGGGCGAATGAGAGATGATCTCATATGTAAACATATGAGATCATCTCTCATTGCCGTTTTACACAGAGAGACAGCGTCCTGTCTCTGGAGAGGAGGAGATCGATCTGTGTCCCTTGTACATAGGGACACAGATCGGTCACCCCCCAGTCACCCCCCCTCCCCCCACAGTTAGAACACTATGCAGGGAACACATTTAACCCCTTCCTCACCCCCTAGTGTTTAAATCCCTTCCCTGCCAGTCACATTTATACAGTAATTAGTGCATATTTATAGCACTGATCGCTGTATAAATGTGAATGGCGCCAAAAATGTGTCAAAAGTGTCCGATGTGTCCGCCATGATGTCGCAGTCGCAATAAAAATCGCAGATCGCCGCCATTACTAGTAAAAAATAAATAATAAAAAAATAATAAATTCTGTCCCTTATTTTGTAGGCGCTATAACTTTTGCGCAAACCAGTCGCTTATTGCGATTTTTTTTTTACCAAAAATATGTAGAAGAATACGTATCAGCCTAAACTGAATATTTTTTTTTTAAATTGGGCTATTTTTTATAGCAACAAGTAAAAAATATTGTATTTTTTTTTCAAAATTGTCGTCCTTTTTTGTTTATAGCGCAAAAAATAAAAACCGTAGGGGTGACCAAATACCACCAAAAGAAAGCTCTATTTGTGGGGAAAAAAGGACGCCAATTTTGTTTGGGAGCCACGTCGCACGACCGCGCAATTGTCAGTTAAATCGACGCAGTGCCGCAAGCTGAAATTTCACCTGGTCAGGAAGGGGGTATACATGCCCAGTAAGGAAGTGGTTAAATGTCATATCCTTGCCCAAGCTGCTCTGTTGTCATGTGCCAATACTAGGCTGGGCTGGAAGATAAATATGTAAGTGATGAGAGCTGCATTCTTGTGTGTGTGTGTGTGTATATACAGTATATATATGTGTGTGTGTATATACTGTGTGTGTATATATATATATATATATATACACACATATATATATATACAGAGTATATCTGATAAATACACACACACATATATACCAGAATGAAGATACAAAATATATATATAGAATGCATCTTCCATAACTTACTTACATGTATAAATATTTTTCTAATTTCTTTTATCTCATTCTTTTTTATTGGGATATGGGTCTGATTTCTGTGCCTTCGATCTTCTAATATGTAATCCAGCCCTGGGGAAAACTCTTTAAACAGAGAGACTGCAATCATAATACAGGAGGTCTGTTACAGGAAGTGAGCTGTGGGAACCAGAGGGGTGAACTTTCACCTCTCACTTCCTGTTCCTGGTAAGGCCTCTGAAAAGGAAAGCATGGCATGGTGGAGAAGTTCTCTGTAATGTCTTGGATGTATTCTGCTGGATGTATTCTCCTGGATGAAAGGTAAGCCTTCTATCAAATAATATTAGAATTGTGAAAGTTTGGTGTATGAGTTAAGTTGTATTTGTCTATTTCCTGCTGAAAAGTTCTCATTCTGTGTGCATTTACCTTCCCAGTTACCATACAGCATGTGCACAGTAATGTAATATTATAGAGCTCCTCTTGCACAGCATGTCACCCTGCTGCATATAATATGTATGTCTTCCATGTTATATCCAGTAACTGTGTAGCATACTTCAGTGCACATTGCTGCATATAATATACGGCTTCCATTCTATATCCACTCACCATGCAGCATAGGGGTTGATTTACTAAAGGAAAATCTATTTTGCACTACAAGTGCACTTGGACATGCAGTCACTGTAGATCTGAGAGAGAGATCTGAAATGAGGGGAAGCTCTGCTGATTTTATCATCCAATCATGTACAGGAAAAAATGTTTTTTTTTTGTCCCCTTCAATCTATAGTGACTGCACTTCCAAGTGCACTTGTACTGCAAAGTGGATTTGCCTTTAGTAAATATACCCCATAATGTCAGGGCACAGTGCTACCAATATTTGATGTCTCCCTCCCCTTTTGCATATTATCATCTGCTCTGCTACTAGGTGCCATTAGATATGGATTTTTTCCATACAGATACCAATTATGGGCCACCTTTCAGGCCGATAACAATATGAGGTACTAATATTACATCCAGCTGCCCCAGAAGTAGCCTGATATCAGTTGACACCTAGGCCTTTTTTTTGTATTCTTACAGCCACTGGCCACTGGCAGAATACAGGAAAAAAGAGCAGATAGCAGGGGAATCAATAGCTAGGTTGCTATTGACTATTTTAATTTGCAGTAGCCAATAGTGGGCTATTGCACCCGCCCACTGCCTGTTGTCAATCAGCAAAGGAGAGGATTTGAAGGAGAACATTCTTCTTCAGGTCTTCCTCTGCTGATTGACAGCAGGCAGTGGGAAGGGGGCGCAATAGTCAGCCTAATTTTAAAATTGAAACAGCCAATGGCAGTCTGGCTATGGTTCCCCCACTCCCTGCTGTTTACATTCAGCTGCCATCAAATAAATTGTGCAGAAGTAGGTTAGCGGTGTCTGGGGTGTGTGTGTGTTGTGTGGAGATGGAAAGCTAATTTTTTTTTTTTTTTGGCGGATTCTGACAGATGGGGCGCCAGCCGCTGTCAAAGCACCTGACCAAGACTGACTGACAACTGGTGAATATAAAACCGGAATAAGCACTTGGAAGAAGAAAACCAACAACTGAGACAACTTGCCTTTGGTAAGCGGACAACTTAATTATGGTGGTGGGCACCTTCCCTTTTTTTTTATATCGCCACATTCAAACCGGCACTGTATCTGATCATCATATTTGCATCATCCTTCATTATTCATTTGGTCATCAGTGTTTGAGTTTTGTGGTGATATCATTAAGAATTTTAGAGGTTTGGTTTGCCAATTGTGTGCTGTTGGCATACAATTTTTGGGATCACCGATTTGACGTATTAACCTCTCATTGTTTTTTACATATAATTTGACATTAATTTTGTGAATTTATATACAAATTTTTCCTTGCACTCTGATTTTTTTGTATTAGTTAATTATTGTGCATCGTTTTTTGGCATATCAGCCCCTGGATGCAGTCTTTCAATGTGAATTGGTATTGGTGAAATTTTCAATTTTAATTTTCATAGAATGTTTTATATTGGTGCAGTCTTTTCATTTTTTATCTATTTATTGTCTATTATTCCACCAGTTCTGCTGCTTTGTTATTTTTATCTTTATTTTCTGTTTGACCAATCATTTGCCTTTTCATTCTACAGTGTTTTAGGGCAGAGGTAGGCAACCTTCGAGAGGTGGAGATCTACCCGAACAACATGGGAAAGTCAAAGATCACAGGTAGGGTTGTCCCGATACCACTTTTTTAGGACCGAGTACAAGTACCGATATGTTTTTTCAAGTAGTCATCGATACCGAATACCGATACTTTTTTTAAATATGTCCCCAAATGCAGCCATGTCCCCCACATATTGCAGCCATGTATGTCCCCCACATATTGCAGCCATGTCCTGTCCCCCACATATTGCAGCCATGTCCTGTCCCCCACATATTGCAGCCATGTATGTCCCCCACATATTGCAAGCCATGTATGTCCCCCACATATTGCAAGCCATGTATGTCCCCCACATATTGCAAGCCATGTATGTCCCCCATATTGCAAGCCATGTATGTCCCCCATACCCGTAGCTATGATGCCGCCGCCGCATACCGCCGTTAATCCCCCTGCATTATAGCGTAGCGTGCATTACAAGCTTTTGTTTTGAATACTTGTAAATGCCCGCGCCGCCATGTATAGACACTCCCCCCTTCTCGGGGATCTGTCCAATACCGAGCAAGGGGGAGTGTCCCACGCCCGTAACATCACCACTCCCCCTTGCTCGGTATTGGACGGATCCCCGAGAAGGGGAGTGTCTATACATGGCGGCGGGGGCATTTACAAGTATTCAAAACGAAAGCTTGTAATGCACGCTACGCTATAATGCAGGGGGATTAACGGCGGTATGCGGCGGCGGCGGCGGCGGCATACGTGGGGGACATATCATAGCTACAGGTATGAGGGACAGGACATGGCTGCAATATGAATTATTCTATTTTGGTATCGGGGGTATTTGCGGGAGTACAAGTACTCCCGCAAATACTCGGCATCGGTCCCTATACGATACTAGTATCGGTATCGGACAACCCTAATCACAGGGCAAAGTGTCCTCCAATGTTGCCTCATCACACCTGACTAAAACCTATAATTGCCGTACTACCGCACTGCAATCCTGTGCCTTTCACTGCAATTATTGGTGTTAACATTTTGCCTCCTGACCACCTTGTATAATTTCTCAGAGGCCCATTGGAGCATTGCATAACGCATTATGAATGAGCCCTTAGTTGCATTTGGCAATAGCACTTTTTAGGCTCATCGCATGTGAATTTGGGGGTGGTAAAACAATGCCCCCAATCCCTACCCCTTTAGCTGCTAAGTGGGAGGGGGTAGGGTGCCATGGGAGGTGGATGCTTGAGAGTTACTATTAGATCTCAAGCAACCAGAAATAACAGTAACTGGGAGCTTACTGTACTACATTCATTATAGTATCAGTGAGTGCACTGAGGTAACTACATACTATATGCACAAGTAAGATTTTTGTTTTGTGGAACATCTTTACTTATATCTTGGGAGAAACCCTCCTGGAATATTTTTGATCTGGTGGAGGGGATGGGTCAGCAGCAGACTGGAGGAAACCCTCTAATCATGTAAAAGTACATTTTTCCACAAGTCATCAATTTCTAACAAATGAAATTAATGGATATGGTGAGAAAATAGGCCATTATGTTACTTAAAATGTTTTTATGCATTTCCATAGAGTTACCTGGCGTAATGGATACTTTGAAAACAACAAGAGCGCAGCTAATAGCACTGAAGAATGATGGTGGAAGTTCATCCTGTGTGGGTGTATCGTGTGCATCACCTTCTGTCCAATCTAAAGACTTGAGCTCATCTCCTTGTCAAGTGTTGTACTCAAGGCCTAAACAGGTAGGATTTCTTTTGGTACCGAAACATTAAAACGTTGTCTTTTTTGTAAATATCAAATATGACATATTTTACCTGCTCTGTGTAAGGGTTTTTGTACAGAGCAGCCCAGATCCTTCTCTTCTCAGGTCCCATGCCAGTGCTCCTAAACCACAGCTCTGTTTTTTCAACACACACACACTGAGCTGCTCCTTGGCCCCATCTCCTAATTAGCTCACTGACTGTGATTGATGGCATCGGGAGCCAATAGCTCCCACCACTACAGAAAGCCAATCAGCAGTGCAAGTCCCTGGAGAGACAAGGCACTCGTGGTCATCGCTGGATCGAGAGGGGCTCATGTAAGTATAGGGGGGCTGCTGCACACAGAAGTTTTTTTTTTTTTACCTTAATGCATAAAATACATGAAGGTAAAAACCTTTGTACCTTTTCAACCACTTCAATAAAAATTAACTTTCAAGGCGGTGCCTCCAAGCGGCTGACAGATGGAGAGAAGCGGGTACAGTTAGACCCTATGTAAACATCAGCTTTGACATGTAGACTGTAAGCCAATTTGACTTTTGTTTCAAAATAAGATATCTTGCTCAGTCTGGTAGTAGTCTGAACTAATAAGACAAGTTGTAGGCAAGATGTTGATTATTATACAGATTTTTGAAAAGTCTACAATATTTTGATGTTTTTATACATGCTTAATTTGGTTAGTTTTATCTACTCAGCTGCATCTGTTAGACCCCTTTCACACTGAGGCAGTTTTCAGGCGTTTTAGCACTAGAAATAGCCTCTAAAAAGCTCATGAAACTGCATCCCTTTCAGTGCAATGAGTACTTTCACACTGGGGCGATGCGCTTGCAGAACATTAGAAAGAGTCCTGCAAGCAGCATCTGGGACGGGTTGGGAGCGCTATAAATAGCGCTCCTAAAACGCACCTGCCTATTGAAATTAATGGGCAGCGCTTCCAAAGCACTTTAAAAGCGCATTAAAACTGTACTTTTTCCCTTTAAAAAAAAACGCCTAAAAAGTGTTGCAAAAACCGCCGGAGCTTTAGCAGCGCTACAGTGTGAAAAGGGTCTTATATGGCTTTTGATTCACAGGGAAAATCTAATAAGTCTAATATTTTCCATTTACTTTTTAAAGCTGCCACTTTGGCAAAGTTTCCTGGGACTTCAAATGGTGTGATCAGTGACGCTGTTACAAGAAAAATTGCGGTGTTGAAATATCACCTGAAGGGAAACATGGGGAACCATCAGAATACCACAAATAAACTTTTATGTCATTAATGTTATTTTCCACAGTTAACACCACTTTCTATTCTCTGTGTTGTAGTTTTTGTATATTTACATGCTAATAAAGTTGTGTGTATTAATTGTATTGTGTTATTGTTTTTATTTCCAAATATTTGCTGGTTTTATAGGCCTACAATATATAAAATACAATATATAAATGCACAGCCTTTCAAAATGTAATAGGAATGTATTTTTTTTTATTTTACATTCAGTACATTTATATTTAAAATATATTTTAAAAAACATTCTTAATATATTTTTTCCCAAATATATTGCCATATATTTGAAATGCTACAATTTTGGCCAGATTCAATATATTTCAAAAATATATTTCAATATATTTGTGAATATATTGGGTAATGCATTGTGAAATATGTTGCAAATATATTCATAAATATATGTTAAATGCACTTCTAAATGCATTTAGCAATATATTTTTGCAGCCATAAATATATTGCAAAGTGCATTTTGGAATGCATTGTGAATGTATTCAGAAATATATGTTAAATGTACTTCTGAATGCATTTAGCAATATATGTCTGAATATATTCACAATGCATTCCAAAATGCATGTTGCAATATATTTATGGCTGCATAAATATATTGCTAAATGCATTCAGAAGTACATTTAACATATATTTATGAGTATATTTGCAACATATTTCACAATGCATTTCCCAATATATTCAATAATATATTCACAAATATATTGAAATATATTTTTGAAATATATTGAATCTGGCCAAAATTGTAGCATTTCAAATATATTGCAATATATTTGGGAAAAATATATTAGGAATGTTTTTTTAAAATATATTTAAAATATATTTTTCTTCCACATGGGTTTGCAAAAAGGCTGGGTCTGCCACGACATGCCCCATGACTCCTGGGGTGGCCAGTGAGCTTTGCTCCGAGGTCCGCACATGACTGAGCTGTGGTGTTGCCTCACTCACAGTTGCCTCACTCACAGTGGACCGGGCCGACAGCTACCTCCATTGCGGTTGTACGCCTGTCTGGAATGCGTCAGCCAAGTCGTTGCGTAAACGGGTAAGTACAGTCTCTCCCTCTTAGGTGGGGTGGTATGGCTGAGCATGGCTGAGCATTCCTGGGGTTTGGATATCCTTCCTTCCCTGCTCCTTTTTTTTCCCTCTGCTGTTTCATTGCTGTCGCTGAGGGACTGGGCTGACAATTTTATTTATTTTTTTTAATGCTGGGGGCCCTTTTTCTGGAGGTTTTGAGGTGCTGTGCAGCCTTTTTAGGCTTTCACCGTTTAAATTGTGGCATTTTGCCACCATTCGGGTGGCTCTGGCGAAATTTTTTGGGTGATTATTAATTCCTATTGAAAATCCCATTTTGTTGTAGCCGAGCTGTGAGGCTCCAAATGCTGCACACGGCGGCCATCTTGCCTGAGTCCTCGGCCTCTAGTGCTGGTTCCTACGGCGCGTGGCGACGTTCGTCTAACACAGCAGCACCGATACCTCACAGCTACCTCACGGCTTTTCTCCTTACACACAGTGGTGTGCTGGAAACGGGCAGCGGCGCTGAGCAGGCTCCTCAGGTGTGGTGCGTCCCCTGGGTAACCAACCCCGGTGGGCCCTGGGAGTTTTTTCCTCATAATGGTGGTCAGTATCTGGCTATGGAGTCAGTATCTGGATCCTTTCCCAACATGCTGGTGATGGCAGCAGGTGTTAGCACCTGGGACTCCCACAGAGGCTTTATTGCTGTCCTGGACACTTTTGTTTGGTAAAAGAGTGCCCCTTTCCACCGTTATCCCCTGGGGAATGCTCTGTTATGGAGCCATGGACCAGGTACCTGGGTAGTAAAAAAAAAAAAAAGCAGGATAAGGCATTTATGGCTGCGCTTCTCACTGCTGCAAGGCACTTTCTTAAGCTGGAAAGTGCAGCTGGGATTCCGCCGAGGGCTCTGTCTTTTTTGTATCGCACAAATCGGACCGCTCTGTGTAGGTTTTTTCCTTATGTGCCCTTCTTTGATAATTTCTAAGAGGCAGAATGAGAAAAGCTGCTGATGGCTTTTGTAGTCCCTCACTGCCGGGTGGTTCAGTAACCCTTTGAGGAGAGCCTTTTCAAAAGGTGGGCTTCTTTTCCGGTGGTGGACCCTCCGGGTGTCACGTATCGGTGTCCTCTTTCCCTATTGCGGGAACCCCCGCTTGTATGGATCTGACTGATAGAAGAGCCGAAGTACTGACCCGTTCCATGTTTACCATGCTGGGGTCTGACTTGCCTTTGTGGCCACTACTCTGGGGTCTCAGTCACTCACGGAGTGAGCATTTTGCACCAGACAGTGGAGGAGCACCAACTCTCTCGAAGTTATTAGACCAGTGAACCAGCTGGTCCAGGGCCTCATATAGGTCTGTGATGCTTCATTGAATGCTGCGCCCTTGTTATTCAGGGCTTCTGTTTCAGAATGGTTTTATGCACACGATGGTGTAGTGGTTAACTCCATTACTTGGCAGAAAGAGAGTCATTGGTTTGAATCCAGACACTGACGCCAATTCTGCCTGGAGCTTGCATTGTCGCTCCCTGTGTCTGCGTGGTTTCCTCCGGGTACTCCGGTTTTCTCCAAGGCATTTGTGCATACACCTACATAATATACATACACACTATGAGTGTGTATTATTTAGGGGCAACCCTCCCAGGCCGTCAAAGGCCCAGCTGGGGGACTAATCCGTCTTAGTGCGTAAGCCGATCACGCCGGCACCCAAATCTTGCCAATGTATGTAGCCTTCCCTCCCAATCTCTAGGTGGGAGGGAGTGGCTTGCAGGTTCACAATTCAGTGAAACCTCCCTGCTCTCCGACCAGTGGGTCTTGCGAGGTGGTCTATTCGGAGTACTAGATATGGTTCCCTCCTATCCACAGAACAAAGTTCTTTCCTTGTGTCTTCCTGTCCTGGCCCATCAGTCTGCCTTGGGCAGTGTGGGACTTGCTAAGCTGCGGGGTAATTTTACCTTTCCTGCAGGACGAGAGGCCTCTGATTTACAAGATTCTCAGGAGAGCACCAAAGAGTTAAAAAGATCATTAAAAAATTCTGGCCTTTATTATTTGTAGATGAGGTTATCTCCAAATACATTCCGCCTTATTTTCAAATTTCGTATAGAAAATCTAGGTCCCTGAAGGACCAATTGGTCCATAGCCATCTTAAAACCTCAACAAGTGGGGACAATCATAGGGGTACTGCCCCTTGCGGTCTTTGTGAATTTTGAAGATTTTTGACCAATTCTACCGAAATACTCCTTCCTAGCGGAGGTTTATTTAGACCCAATTTCTTTGTCAATTGTTGGTCGATTGGCTACAACGTCAAAATTCATATATATCGTGAAATGTGAATGCAAAGCTTTCTACGTGGGAAAAAAGAGGCCATTTTTTTCATGGAATTAGGGATCATGTGTCCCCAGGGCTAAATGAGTCCATTAGCTTTAAACCGTTTCTGTTCTGTCTCAGCAATCGGTTGTACCTGTGACAAGCTTCTTGTAGACCCAGTCTGTAAGGATGTATGCAGCAGGTTGAATGATGACTTTTACAGACAGCTTACTCAATGAATAAAGACTCCAGATGTGTTTTACAATGCTTCCTTATGCTTCAAGGGAACAAGGATATAAACATAGAGGCTTTTTTATAGGTACATTTCCAATGAAGTTACACAGCTCCCATTCTCTTCAGTCTTTTCAAAGCAACTAAGCAAAATGGGGTTTAGAGCAGGAAATGGAGGGTGGAAACAACCAAACTAGCCAGAACAGCAGGAGGGTAAGGATCATACCAAATAATATAGTAACATAACATGTAATAACAACTGCTTGACAGTAAAGCTGCATGGCAGCACACTCCCCGCCTGGTATCGTGAGATACCACTATACACTACATTGTTTTCTTTTTACTATTAACATTGCATACAGTAACATGCTATCTAACCTTCTCAAGTCTATAACCTTCTATGGGCCTCAGGCCCTGAATATCTTTTTGAACGTCAGGTAGTTCCTCATTGAATCCAGTAATTCGGTGGTAGCTGCGCTCCATCCGGAGGACGTCTTGGTGTCTTTGGACATCAGGGATGCATACATGCATGTCCCGACTCTTCGGTTTGGGAAGTTGTTTCTTCCCTCCAGTGGTCGTATTTAAGACGGATGCCAGCCTCAAGGGTTGTGGGCCTGGGGGGTCCTGTCAGCTCTGAGTCGCTGGATTTGCGTGGATCTGTGGCCACACCTCCCTGTGTGTACCCGCTCTCGTCTGGTCTCAGTAGTTACCCAGGGTCGGTCCTGTTTGGTGCCTGGGTGGGTAACCACCTGGGACCACCGGGTGCTGTGGACCCTGTCTACCAGTCTTTGTCCTATTTTAGGCGACCAGGCTAGGTTTCTCCTCGTGGTTAAGGAGGTTGCAAGGTCGTCCAACACCACGGCAGTGACTTCGGTCTACCTTCATGTATACCAGCAGGCGGGCTACTGGAGTCGCCAGATGCTGGACCTAGTGTCTGGTCTTGGTGCTGGGCTCCCTTGCAGGTGAGCATAACAGGGCAATGATCTCCTGGCCGCTTGTCTCCACCGCAAGGGTGTCAAAGCTAGTGGTCAGGTCTAGTGATCTGGTACAGACGTGTCAGTCACGCTGGTGGCCCCTTCGGGGTCTGTATTGGCAATTTTTTGCCATTCCGCCATTGTAGTTGCTTCCTCGGCTGCTCCACAGAGTGGAGGCTTAGGGGATCCCGATGATTCTAATCGCTCCAGCTTGGCCTTGGCATCCTTGGTTTGTCTATCCTGTCGGTTGCCAGGGCGGGAGGTACCTCTGTCTTGAGGTCCCATGTTTCATCCTGTTGTACAGTAACTGACTTGCTCAACATGGCTATTGGAAGCCAGACTTTAAGAGACTGGGCTCTGTCCGACTCGGTCATCTCAACAATGCTGAGGGCACAGGAGTTTTCTTCCGGAGGATCTACCATTGCGCCTGGCAGGCTTACATCTCTTGGTGCGAAGAGATGGAGTGACGAACTCGGTGCCCAGGGTCCTGCTGTTTTTACAGGTTGGAGTGGATCTAAAAATTGCTTAAA
Source organism: Rana kukunoris (assembly GCA_029574335.1). NCBI lineage: Eukaryota > Metazoa > Chordata > Amphibia > Anura > Ranidae > Rana > Rana kukunoris. The sequence continues at coordinate 35,207,685 of CM056058.1, forward strand.
GCACTGTTTGGGAGCAGATTTCAGCCTTGGCTGTGTTCCTTCAGTGGCCTTTCTGAGGTCCGTTCCCTGGTGGGTCCCTTGTTTGTGCAGGGGGTTTGACATATACTTCCCCCCACTGGCCCATCTCTCCCCCCATGAGTTTTGACTCTGGTACTCTCGGTTCTTCTGGAACCTTCCTTTTGGTAACATCAGAGAGACTTTCTCTTGACACTATCTCAGAAGGTGGCCCCTTTAGTGGCTTTTACCTCTGTTAGAGGGCTTTCTGAGTTGGCGGTCTTGTCTTGCAAGCAGCCATGCTTGATCCTCCAAAAGGGTTTGGTGGTGGTGCACCTGCGACCTTCCCTTCTTCCGAAGGTGGTTTCGGCCTTTCGCCGGAATAAGGACATTATTCTTCCACCCTTCTGTTCTCGGCCGGTGCATCCTACGGAGGTTGCCCTTCATACTTTAGGCGTGGTACGTGCTTCGCGAGTGTACCACCCTGCTTCGGCTCTGTTTCACGAAAGGGCCTGGCAGTCTCCTCGACCACCATTTCTCGGTGGATCAGGTAGGCTGTCAAATAGGCCTATGCTCTTAAGGGACTGGCTCCCTTTCCGTTCACGGCACTTTCGACCAGGGAAATTGGTGCTTCCTGTTTTTTTTCCCCGACATCATGCGTCGGTCTCACAGGTATGCGAGGGGGCGACTTGGTCATCCGTTCACGTTTTTTTCCAGAATTTATATGTGTAACGGGTACCCAAGTAGGGAGAGGGTATCAGCAGTTGGAGACGTCCTTTTCCCTAGCAAGTTGCTATGCAATTAAGTCTGCTATAAGCTCATCCACGGGAGCCAGAGGAAGAGTCAGGTCCAGTTGTAAAACAAACAGAATAAATATCCCATCGCATGCCCTTTCAAAAACGAGACAGGCTACGTTTTGAAGAGTCAAGTAGAATAACCTTAATGGTACATTTCTTGGTTTATATCTAGTTACAAACTTGTGAGTACTCAAGGAACAATGTAACTCTCCGCCCCCTCCCTCCACAGGGGGGCCCCAAGGTAGACACTCTGGCATCAGGCCAAAGAAGCCACATTTCTTTCTTAATAGAATTCAATCAACCCCCAGAACAATATTCAATCACTTAAGGATAAACACAGGTCTTTCACACACACAATAGATCAATTAACCTTGGGATAGAGAGGTGCATTAGCATACCTAATCCACATCTGGACAGAGGATATTTACACCTCGTAATATCCCACTGCATGATTATTATAGATGTACAGGCAAAATACATAGTTCCGTTACACTGCTCCCCTTTTGTGGAACACTCCGACAGACCCGGATTGATCCTTTTTGGGTCAACTTGGGGATGTCCGGTCTGCTGTTAGGGTAAAAGTTCAGTTTGCCTGGACAGTCCATCGGCATTGCCATTAAATCTGCCAGGTCGGTAGCTGATGGTAAAGGTGAATAATGGAATTCAGTTCTGGAACAGTCACTTGCTTTGCTCTCTCAATAGCTCCCAAAACCTGTTGCTGATGCTTTTGGGAGAGATAAGGCACCACCTGAGCGCAAATCCCATTTAACCTTTTGACAATTTCAGACTGTTGTGCATTTCAATGTTCAAGCCACGGGACATCTCATAATACATCTCTTATTTCTCACTGGCCAACTTGTCACATTCCCATTTTAGACTGTGATATTGGGCCGGATCTACAGTACATGTCGGGGCAGGTAGTCTTACCCGGGTCTCAGCAGCGAGCGAGTTGGTTCCAGCAACGCGGGTTGGGGCACAGGTAGTCACTATGTGGGCTTCAGCGGGGCACATCGGGGCGTACGCAGAAACAAGGGGGGCCAAATCATTCCCCAGTAGTACATCTGCTAGCAAATCCTTCATCACCCCCACATTCACATGTCCCGAACCAACCCCCCAATCCAGGTGAACCCGGGCAACGGGTAGCCGGAAGACGGTGCCTCCTGCTACTCTTACGGCTACGGTGTCTCCGGTGTGCTGGCTCTCTGGGATGAGTTTCTTCTGTAGCAGGGTCATGGTAGCCCCAGTATCACGTAGCCCATTGGCTGCCTTTCCATTGACCCAGACAGTCTGCCTGTGTTGCTGCCTGTTGTCCTGGTGAGCTGCTTGTATCGGATCTGCCTCGTACAGAACGCCCCAATGTCCTTCCTCCCCAACGCAGTGGGCCGCAGGCATGGGTGTGTGGGGGTTCCCCCTTTCTGGCTGTCTCCATGACTGTGACTGCCTGAGTGAATTTAATTAACAGTCTGACTTTTTGTGCCCTGGTTGTTTTTTAATCAGAGTGATAGTAGCCTCGGTATCTCTTAGGCCTTGTGCTACTTGTCCATTTACCCGTACCTCTGACAGTGATGCTGACGGTTATCTGGAGAGGCCGCTTGTATTGGGTCTGCCTCATCAAAAATTCCCAGACATTCCTCAGGGCCCACCTCGGTCTCTAGGCAGTGGGCCGCAGAGGGCCGTGATGGAGTGACCTCTGTGTTGGGTGTTGGGCGTCTCCAGTTGTTATTTGTAGCTCTCAAAGGACAAAAACAAGCAATATGTCCCATGTTGCTGCAGTGATGGCACGTCACCCTAGACTAATCCCGGGGATAGTTTTGGGTCCCTGAGGACGTGGTGGGACTGGAGCCCGAAACGCTGGGCGTGGGGTGCCGGTTGGAGTACGCGGTTCTACCTTATGAGCCATCTGTGTAGTGCCCTGGCTTACTTTCCTTGTTTCCGCATACTCATCTGCTAGCCGCACCACCTCGTTTAAGTTAGCGGGACGGCGATCTCTTACCCAGTCCTGTATGTCTGCGGGCAGGTCTTGGAAGAAATGTTCCATTAGGAATAGCTGCAATACTTCCTCCCCGGTGTTGGCCTTGCACCCTTGGACCCAATGGGATGCCACCCTTTGTAACTGGTTGGCCCATTCCATGTGGGAGTCCACAGCCTTCTTGGATTCCCGGAAGCGACGGCGGTAGGTTTCTGGAGTTATGGCAAAGCGGGTTAACAGTGCCTTTTTCACTTGCTGATATTGTAAAATTTCCTCTGGAGCAAGAGCCGAAAAGCTTCATTGGCTTTGCCCGACAATTTCCCAGACAAAATAGTGACCCATTGGTTTGGTGGTACCTGGTGTAGTGAGCACTGCCTCTCAAAATCAGCCAAATATCCATCTATTTCCTCCTCACTTTCTACAAAAGTTTTAAATGCAGTGAACGGTATTTTCTTTCCTGTAGCAGCGGGTGGGGAAGTAGGAACTGCGTGTGTAATGGGCTGTCTAGCTCTTACCAGTTCCAGTTCTTGTCCCCTCTTGGTTTGAATCTCCTCTCTTGCTTCACGGAACAGCTGGTTTATTAGTTCCGTGGACGTTTCTGGATACAAGGATAATCTCCGCTGTACAATATCCGTAATTACATCTTCCTCACTGAAAGGTGCTAGAGGCTCAGCTCCTTCCATGGATCCATCCATTTGGTCCAGCTCCAGCACATCCGCTATCAGCTCCCTCCGTGGTCTGTTACTGGCACTCCTACCATGACTCTCCAATAAATCTTTTAGTGTGGTTCTTTTCAGCCTGGCATACTGAGACTCCATTCAGAACTTGCTCCTTGGATAAAAGGACCATCCCACCGCTGCCAACCAATGTAACGGCTACCCAAGTAGGGAGAGGGTATCAGCCGTTGGAGACGTATTTTTCCCTAGCAAGTTGCTATGCAATTAAGTCCGGTATAAGCTCATCCACGGGAGCCAGAGGGAGAGTCAGGTCCAGTTGTAAAACGAACAGAATAAATATCCCATCGCATGCCCTTTCAAAAACGAGACAGGCTACGTTTTGAAGAGTCAAGTAGACTAACTTTAATGGTACTCAAGGAACAATGTAACTCTCCGCCCCCTCCCTCCACAGGGGGGCCCCAAGGTAGACACTCTGGCATCAGGCCAAAGAAGCCACATTTCTTTCTTAATAGAATTCAATCAACCCCCAGAACAATATTCAATCACTTAAGGATAAACACAGGTCTTTTACACACACAATAGATCAATTAACCTTTGGGGGCGTGACCGGACATGGACAGTGTGAGGCATGCAATGGATGCGATGTGAGATGTGAGGAGGAATGGATCCCGGCGTGAACTCCTGCTGCCTTTTAGCTGACTCTAGCCGCACCAGTCTCTGTACATAAACATGACAAAGTGAGGTGTCGTATATCCTCCCCTCCCTAGCAAGCACAACGGGTCTGGATGTCAGCGGGGATCGCAATAATACCTTCCGCTCAGGTGAACACACCGTGTCTGTGAGAACCTGCACCGCACAGCTGAGTGGGCTGGGAAGCAAGGAGGATGGAGCAGCGTGAGAGGAGAGGAGAGGAATTTAATTTGGCACATCGCACTGGGGGAAACTGAAAGCAAACGCTGGCACTGTGACATGGACAAGGAAGTAAGAGGAGGTGAACGTGAGCCATCAAGGACCCCCAGTATGTGATAAATATAAGAGAGACTGTGTAAGCTATCAATTGCCAATACTATGCTCAAGAGGAATGAGGAGGAGCTGCAGTATTGCAATGACATTCTTATAAAGTCCTGTTATAGCAAGATATATATTTACATTTTTTGCATCTCCCAAGCTGTTCTTTTCTTTCTTTCCCCTCTCCTGAGGCTATTGCGCTCAGTGTGCTATATCTATATGCTGCTCTAAAACGCATTGAAGTTTTGACTGGGTAGCGCAAACTGGACTGACTTATTGCGCACTAATTGTATTGCATCTTTTTCGATTGATCAATTGATCAGATTTACCTGAGTAAGCAGCTACAGTGGCATATCTAATCTAGGACTGTGAACTGAGAACCCGGGAAAATTATTGTGTACCTAGGGGAAGGCTCTTTTTGAAACTTGAATAGGGGGGTGCAACTTTGGCTTTCTCCCCTATGTCTCCATTACATCCAGCCTAGTTATTTAGGCAAAGGCTTGTAGCACCCCTCTCACCGGCTTGCACAAGAAATATGGCAGCAGCAGCGGCAAAAATAGGGCAGCAGAACCTGGAGAGTGGGGGCCTCAAGCAACAAGGTCAAAAGAGAAAGCGACACAGGCAGCAGTAGCCGCAGCAGCCAAGTTGGAGCAGTACTCACACACCTCTGTAAACTCCCCAGGAAAAGGGGCTCAGAGTCAACAAGCACAGGCCAAAAACCATGGGGGTACATCAGCAGATAGGAAAAGTCAGGGCCAAGGGGCACCGGGCCCAAAGTCAACAAGTAAAAAAGACCTTACGGGAGAACCACCAGGGGGCGTGCCCGCAATTGCAAAAAACACTTTAGAAGCCCATGCAGTGGATGGCTCAGCAGGCGGGGGGGAGCCCTCCCTGAAAGAAATATTACTTGCTATAAACGCCTGCAAGGGGTCATTGAGTAATTTATCCAACCAGATAAAAGTAATAAAGGAAGAACTAAAGACATTGAGTCAAGGTTTGCAGAGAACAGTGCAAAGAGTAACAGCAGTAGAGGAGAGAGTGAGCCAAGTAGAAGATGAAGTGCACCCACTGAAACAACAGATGCAAGCAACGAAGGAGCAAATTGGATGGCAGGCATCTAAACTTGATGAATTTGAGAACAAATTGCGCAGAAACAATATACGGGTGGTAGGACTCCCGGAACAGAGTGAGGGTACCCATCCAATAAGTTTCCTGGAGAACTGGTTTAATGAGATTTTTGGGGAAAAAGTTTTTTCACCAATCTTTGGGATAGAAAGGGCTCATAGAGTCCCATTCAGACCCTTAAAAGACCCTCTACTCCTGAAATTTCTTAATTATGACAAGGTGACAGCATTGCAAAAGGCAAGAGAGAAGGGGGACATCTTCTACAACGGGTCACGAATCTCTTTGTATCCAGACTTCTCTCCTGAACTAAGCAAACGTAGGGCAGAGTTCACATCAGTTAAACGCAGCCTTTTAAAAAATAAAATTACATATGCATTACTGTACCCTGCACGCCTACGGATAATGACTCCAAAGGGACCACAGTTATTTGACTCGCCAGGAAAAGCAGCACAGTGGCTGGAAGAGAACAAATCGCAAATAGAACATGCGGATAATGAGGGCGCTAGGTAATAAAATATATAGATTGTAACCCAATCTTTAGTAGTGGAAAGGATAGCCCCAATAAAAAATTTAAAAAATGTAAAAAATGTTGCCCCCCGATGACGTATACACTACGAAACATATGTCGGCGGCGAAGTTTGGCATACCCGGCTGATCCTCCAGTGTCCTGCCTCTGCTTGACTACAAACATCGCACACCGCAACCAACATCCATCGGGCCAACTGTGCACCCAGCGGGTCCCCGGTGAGAACCTCCATTGCGCTGTCAGTCCCAGTGCCAGGCAGGCAGGTTACAAAGTAAGAGGCCACCCGGCTGTTTATGTGTGCATTTAAATGTTTTAATAAAGATAAAGCACTATGGGCTTTCCCCATATTCTCTGTTTTACTATGAGCGTTATGGTTCCAAGATCCTGCTGCTTCTGAGTCCCGGACTTGCCTTCAGTGAAACAGGCACTTATCCTGTTCAGCTTGCATGACCTGCTTTTAATTAAGAGGTCTTGATCTGTGGTAAGCGCATAATTATTTCCCAGCACTTTTTGGTGACATTAAGAATCTTGATGGTGGAAGGCTGGCAAGCACGGCTGTGATCAGTTACCCTGCATTCCTGCACATCTATTTTCATCTCAAGTTTTGCACTGGACTTTACTTTCTTTATATACCTAATATAATTTCACAATTTTTTCCTATTGTACCACTCTAGGTGTGTAGGACAGAATTTTCACTGTCCTATGAAATATTACGGGTGACATTTTTTCAATCAATGCACGTTAGAGACTATTTTTCTAATATATGCACCGTTTTAATACTTTAAATCAATTTCTATTGTGTTCACAAGCCATATTGGTAAAGTGTTTTTCCCAAGCTGTCTGATTGCCAGATCGGTTGTTATTCTGCACTTAAACCATCATTAAGGATTGTTGTTAAGATGGCATTTTTATGACAATTTACCTACATTTTTTACATTTTTTTTACATTTTTTTACATTTTTTATTGGGGCTATCCTTTCCACTACTAAAGATTGGGTTACAATCTATATATTTTATTACCTAGCGCCCTCATTCACTTTTTTATTCACTATTTGTAGCACACCACTATACCTACTGAGGAGCAGCTGTTTGCTACGTTGATTGTCTAACGCAGCAAAACATTATATTTCCATCACTTAGAGTGATACACTTTATTAATATATCTCCTGGCGCGGAAATCACTTTACTTTACAGAACATGCGGATAGACTGAATTTTAGTGGAGGGGAGTACGGAAGAAAGGGGGGGGGAAGGAAAAGAGGGTTAAACCTTAAAAAGAGGTTTTCGACCCTCTGTCGCTGTGATGGGGGGGAAGTAAAGAAAAAAGGAAGGGAATGAGAGGGATATATTTTTTTGTGTTTTTTTTTTTTTTTGTCTCTCTTCTTGTTCCTCTTTTTACACTATTTTGGGGGATTGGAGGTCTTGGGGGGAGAGACACTTAAACCAGTTTCTGGAGGAAGTTGGATGGTGCAATATTTGGAGAACAAGATATCCAGAGGTACGTCAGTATTCCTGTTTCTCGAGCTCATACACCACCTTGTCTAGAATAGACATGGCCCTGGGAAACTGGGCGAGCCTGCAGTTAATGGGGGAAATTGTTTACTATCCAAGAGGGGTGTCGGACCACTCCCCACTGGTTCTGACACTGAATATAGGGAGGAAGCGCCCCACAAATAACTGGAAAATAAGTCCATTTTGGTTGGAACTTATGGAAAAACCGGAGGAGATAAGCATAAAATTAAGAGAATTCTTGGACTTTAACTCAGGGACAGCACCAGTGGGAGTGGTCTGGGACACCCTGAAGGCTTACCTCAGGGGGCTATTGATCCAAGAGGTTGCCAAGATAAAAAAAAACTCCAGGGACTGGGAAGAGAAAATTAGGAAAGAAGTTGTGGAAGCAGAAAAACAATCGAATAAACAAAGAAGATGGCTCAAGAAACAGCAGGAGTATAAGATAGCAATTAATAGGAAAGTGGAGAACAAACGTCTGTTCCAGAGACAAAGCTTATTTGCGGAAGGGGAGAGTATGGGTCGCACATTGGCACTTTTAGCTAAAACTAACTCAGCCCCCTCTAATATACCCGCAATTAAGACAGTGGGGGGTGAGATATCCTCTCAAACCTCAGTAAATCTGGACACATTTGTGGCATATTATCAGGAGTTATACAAATCAAAAAGAAGGGATGAGATGCCACAAATGAATAAGTTCCTAAGGGAAATAGAAACGCCAGCTCTATCAGTGGAGGATATAAATATCATAGAAGCTCCTATAACTTTAAAGGAATTACAACAGGCACTGGGGGGGATGACTAATCAGAAGTCCCCTGGACCAGACGGGTTACCAGCAGAAATCTATAAACAATACAGTGAGGTGCTGCTCCCAGAATTACTTAAGGTACTAAATTGGGCATTAGAAGGGGGGAGGTTGCCTGCTTCAATGTCAGAAGCTACCATTATAGTACTGCAGAAGGAAGGGAAGGATCAATTAGACACAGCATCCTACAGACCAATATCCTTATTGTGCTCCGACGTGAAAATATTGGCGAAGGTGTTGGCGGCTAGGATAAACAAATGTATTCAGAAACTTATACACCCAGATCTATCTTGTCCCTGGACACCACCAAGGCATTTGACAGCCTAGAATGGGATTACCTTTGGCACGTCCTGGAAAAATTTGGATTTGGCCCCACCTTTATTGGGTGGATAAAAACGCTCTATAGCTCCCCAAGCGCAAAAATAAAAATCAACAATGAACAATCGCGGATGTTTAAGTTAGAAAGGGGAACAAGGCAGGGTCCCTGTCTCCCCTCCTTTTTGCTCTAGCAGTAGAGCCGCTGGCCATTGCGATTAGGAATAGACAGGACATACAGGGGTTCCAGAGAAGGGTAGGAGAGGAAAAAACTGCACTTTATGCAGGTGACATCCTGCTTTTTCTGGGGGACTCTCTCGGGCCTGGTGATTAACTGGGAAAAATCTGTACTTTTACCGGTGGACCCAGTAGGTAATAGGACACATGCAGAAACTCCCTAACCGAAAACAGTGGAAAAAATTTAATATCTGGGGATAGTCGTAACCCGTGACCCAGAACAGTACATTAGTAATAACTTAGAGCCACTTTTGGCTAAATTTAAATGGAAAGCGGATATTTGGGGAAGACTTCCCTTATCGGTAGCTGGGCGAAGTAATCTTATAAAGATAATCTGGATGCCGCAACTGCTTTACGTATTCCACAATTCACCTGTGTGGATAGGTAAGGCATGGTTTAAAAAAATAGAGACCCTTTTTAGGGAATTTATTTGGAAGAAGGGGAAAGCCAGGATCAGTCTCCAGACATTACAACTGCCAACGAACAAGGGAGGCCTGGCGGTTCCACACCCCCATAGCTACTTCACCCCCATAGCTACTGGGGGGCTGTGATACCGAAGGAGGAGGGAATGCCAGTGGCAAAATTATGTTAATGGGGTCCCCACATAGGTCTATAATAGAAACTTTGGAAGCTGATTCTTTCCCGATTATGAACTTAACACTGAGATTGGTAAAAGAATATGGCAGGCAGGTAAATTGGCTTTGGGATATAAGGGGTTAACAGAATACTCCCCACTTTGGGAAAACAAAAACTTGCAGGAGATTGTAAAGATGGGAAAAGTGAAAGAATGGCAAAAGCTAGGAATAATCAGACTGGCACAATTATATACAGGGGATACATTGAAACCTTTTGCAGTATTAAGGGATGAATATGATATACCAAACTCCGTGTTTTACACATACCTGCAGGTCAGGCACGCCCTCCAGGCTCAATTCAAGACGGACCCGGTGAGAGGGCAAAAAATCCCCCACCTTTATCGGTTGATTAAATCCGAGATATCCAAGGGAACCATTTCAGACTTGTATGCACAGATCAGTGATGGATCGCTTGGAGCAGAAAGACTGGGAAAAAATAAACAAAGGTGGGAGGAGGATATAGGCCATATAACAACTGAGCAATGGTAACAGATCCTCGAGTGGGGGAAACTGGTGTCACTAGCCCCGTCAGAGAGTTTCTCACCTGTTTTTATTTCATAGAGCTTATTACACCCCAAAGAGGTTATATAATTTTGGTAGGAAAGCAGATGATAAATGCCCCAGGTGTCAAAACACAGGAGATCTTATACACATGTTGTGGAAACGCCCGAAACGATATAGATACTGGGTAAAAGTATTAGAGATTATAAATACAACCTTTGAGATCGACCTGGAACTGGAGGCCTGAGTTTGCATATTGGGGTGTATAGAGGAAAGGTCTGGGCAAAGAGGCAGCATGGTAGCAGCTACACGGTGCTTGTTCCAGGCCAGGAAACTTATAGCACAAAAATGGCAATCAGAGAAAGTGCCTACATCAGCAGAATGGGTAAATGTGATTAATGCTACAGTATGGAAGGAGAAGGTAACTCTAACGAGACATGGAAACTTTAAAAAGTTTAAAACATTGTGGGAGCCTTGGTTGAGCAGAATGGGATGTCCACCTTAGAGTGGGGAGAGGAAACAAGCCCAGTTGACGGGGAAAGGCCTGTGGGGAAGAGAGAGGAAACGACAAGAGAGAGAGAAACTTTGTAGAGAGAATATGCTGAAAATCACGCAAAAAGATGTGAGAAAAAGCGAATACTATAGTAAAGTGTGCACGTTAGAGGAACAGATAAGAAGGGTGGGGGTAAGGGGTAGGGGGATAAGGGGCACAATGAAGGTTTAAGGATGTGATTTATTTATAATGATGGTTACAATGTAAACAAATACATGTTTTCTCTTATCGTCCATGGACGGACACAGCTCCCATCCCTCCTTTTTAGGTTTGTACTGCTTGTTACGAAATGAGGCTGCATGCTGCAATGAGGAGGGTTATGTCTGGAGGGAATGCCCCCTGGGCGGGGCTGTTCAACTCTGTTAACCACTTTAGCCCCGAGCCTGTTTTTCAGATTCGGTGCTTACGAGACTAAAACAGTTTTTTTTGCTAGAAAATTATTTAAAACCCCCAAACATTATATATATTTTTTTCTAACACCCTAGAGAATAAAATGGCGGTCATTGCAATACTTTTTCTCACACCGTATTTGCGCAGCGGTCTTACAAGCGCACTTTTTTGGAAAAAATTCACTTTCTTGAATTAAAAAATAAGACAACAATAAATTTGGCCCAATTTGTTTATATATTGTGAAAGATAATGTTACGCCGAGTAAAATGATACCCAACATGTCACGCTTAAAAATTGCGCCCGCTCGTGGCATGGCGTCAAACTTTTACCCTTAAAAATCTCGATAGGCGACGTTTAAAAAATTCTACAGGTTGCATTTTTTGAGATGCAGAGGAGGTCTAGGGCTAGAATTATTGCTCTCGCTCTAACAAACGCGGCGATACCTCACTTGTGTGGTTTGAACACCGTTTTCATATGCGGGCGCTACACGCGTATGCGTTTGCTTCTGCGCGCGAGCTCGTCGGGACGGGGCACTTTAAAAATTTATTTTTTTGGTTTTCTATTTTATTTTTATTTATTTTATAATTTTTAACACTGAAAAAAAAAAAAAATTATCACTTTTATTCCTATTACAAGGAATGTAAACATCCCTTGTAATAGAAAAAAGCATGACAGGTCCTCTTATATATGAGATCTGGGGTCAAAAAGACCTCACAACTCATATTCAGGCTTAAATGCAAAAAAAAAAAAAAAAGTCAAAATGTAAACAAATTAAATGTCTCTTTAAGACGCTGGGCGGAAATGACGTTTTGACGTCACTTCCGCCCAGCAGAAGTATGGGGACGGCTGAGGGACATTTTTTCCCTCAGTCGCATCCCCGGACAGCCAGCAAGAGGACCCGATCGCCTCCGCCGCTACCGACGGCTACGGTAAGCGGCGGAGGGCACCCTCTCCCGCCGCCGGTAACGGCGATCTCGCGGCGAATCCGCTGCGATGACCACCGTTATCGTTAACAGGTCCGCCCCACGAAGAGATGGACATCTCGGTTGTGGCAGCAGCTGCTGCCGTTACCGAGATATCCATCTTCAAAAAAATGACGTCTTTGGACGTGGGGCTGGTCAGAAGTGGTTAATTTAACATGTATTTAACATATTTCTGCTTAGTCCTCTCCTGTAAACAGGGAACATAACCCACTTGTCAAGACTTAAAGCGGAGCTCCACCCTAAAGTGGAACTCCCGCTGATCGGAACCCTCCCACCTTTCACGGGGGAGGGGGTGCAAATACCTGTCTAAACCTCCCGTACCCCCCACCCCCCCACCCCCCCCCGTTGTGTGCTGGGAACACTCAGGTCCCAGCACACAGCGGGAGCCAATCGGCGGCCTGAGCGCTTCACTTCCTGGTTCCCTCACAATGGATGGTGGGGGGAGCAGCAGAGTGACGAGCGATCGCTCGTCCTCTGCTGCGCATAGCGCTAGAATCCAGGACAGGTAAGTGTCCTAATATTAAAAGTCAGCAGCTGCAGTATTTGTAGCTGCTGGCTTTTAATAATTTTTCTTGAGCGGACATCCGCTTTAAGGAGCTGTGTCCGTCCACGTTTTACGGTGAGTTCAAAAAATCCTATTTTTGCCTACCAGATAAATGCAGCCACACTGTGTGCAGTGTGGCAACTAAATTTGCTTGTCAAAAAACACACTATCACCTAACTTGCCTAACTATCCTAGCACTTGGCTAGGAGGGTGCTACAATACCATCATGCTAATTTAATTCCCTCCTCACCCTATAGCACACTCTAATATCTGTAACTATGACCGCTAGGCCCCTTTCAGACTGGGGTGGGAGTCGTGGTGGTTGTATAGCCCCGCTAAAAATAGCGGCGCTATAACGTCGGATTTGCCGCGGGAATTGGCCACTAGCGGTATTAACCCCCGCTAGCGATAAAGGGTTAATACCGCCTGCAATGCGCCTCTATAGAGGCGCATTGTGGGCGGTATTGTCGCGGTTTCCTATTGTTTTCCATGGGGAGGAGCGGTGAAGGAGCGGTTTACACGCTGCTCCTCTCACCGCTCCAAAGATGCTGCTGACAGGAGATTTTTTTCTCTCCCGCCAGAGCATCGCCTCAGTGTGAAAGCCCTTAAGTATGCAGTGAAGGAGTTTTTCAGGCGGCATAGCAGCGCTATTTTTAGAGCTGTACCACCTGAAAAACTCCTCAGTGTAAAAGGAGTCTTATAGAATAAATCTGGCCATAGATGTTCCTTTCTTTGTGTTCAGCCATTGGGCTGGTGGATGAAGGAATCTCACCTGCCGAGACATGTATTCTGACAGAGGGAATTAGCTGCAGCTGATAATCTAAATCAGGGGTCCTCAAACTATGGCCCTCCAGTTGTTCATAAACTACAATTCCCATCATGCCTAGTCATGTCTGTGAATGTCAAGAGTTTTACAATGCCTCATGGGATGTGTAGTTCCGTAACAGCTGGAGGGCCGTAGTTTGAAGATCCCCGATCTAAATGTTTTCCAACATTCCCATTCAACTTATTGATCAACTTCTTTTAACCACTTGAGGCCCGGCGTATCGCCGAATGACGGCAACCGCGCGGACCTCAATTTCCAACATGCCGTCATTTGACGGCAGTTGCTTCCTGGTTCCCTGCGCGCGCTCTGGAGCGCGCGTCAGGGAAATTCTGTTGCTGGCCGTGTCTCTTGGACACAGCCAATCACAGATCGCCCTGAACGGCCAATCGGAGTGGCCGTTCAGATGCGATCTGAGGACGAATGAGAGATGATCTCAAATGTAAACAAATGAGATCATCTCTCATCGCCGCTTCTCCCTCCTCACACAGAGACAGCGTGTGAGGAGGGAGAAACTTCAGTGAGTTAAATACAGCGCCCATACAGTGCCATCACATTGCCACAGTGCCCATACAGTGCCACCACAGTGCCCATACAGTGCCACCACAGTGCCCATACAGTGCCACAGTGCCCATACAGTGCCCATACAGTGCCACAGTGCCCATACAGTTGCCACCTGTGCCCATACAGTTGCCACCTGTGCCCATACAGTTGCCACCTGTGCCCATACAGTTGCCACCTGTGCCCATACAGTTGCCACCTGTGCCCATACAGTTGCCACCTGTGCCGCCAATCAGTGCTCACCTGTGCCGCCAATCAGTGCTCACCTGTGCCGCCAATCAGTGCTCACCTGTGCCGCCAATCAGTGCTCACCTGTGCCGCCAATCAGTGCTCACCTGTGCCGCCAATCAGTGCTCACCTGTGTTGTGCCGCCAATCAGTGCCCACCTGTGTTGTGCCGCCAATCAGTGCCCACCTGTGTTGTGCCGCCAATCAGTGCTCACCTGTGCCGCCAATCAGTGCTCACCTGTGCCGCCAATCAGTGCCCACCTGTGCCGCCTCATCAGTGCCCACCTGTGCCAATCCGTACCCATCTGCTCCGTCAAAACATGTCAAAAAAATCCTATTCACTAGAGGAGGCATTCCAAATTATTTCTGCGCCCGATGAGAGCAACATGGACCTCTCTCGTTCAAACTCCACTTCCAATTTTTCTTCTGAGTCGGACGTCAACTATGAGCCTGCCCCCAGTAGCGGAACACTGAGTGACTCCGAGGAGGAAGATAGCCGGCCTGCTAAACGAAGGCGTTCTGGTCAGGAGGCAGTGCCATCCACCAGCACCGCAGTGCCTTCCACCAGCACCGCAGTGCCTTCCACAAGCACCGCAGTGCCTTCCACAAGCACCGCAGTGCCTTCCACAAGCACCGCAGTGCCTTCCACAAGCACCGCAGTGCCTTCCACAAGCACCGCAGTGCCTTCCACAAGCACCGCAGTGCCTTCCACAAGCACCGCAGTGCCTTCCACCAGCACCGCAGTGCCTCAGCAAGAAAGGCCAAAGACCCATGCCGGCCTTCCCTATGCCCTTCAGAACCCTTTGTGGCTTCCTCCAAATTCCGGGGAAGCCAACATTCCCCCTTTCACGGCCCAGCCAGGAGTCCAAGTGGACACGGAGAATTTTTCCCCGATCGATTTTTTTCAACCTGATGTTCACAGAGGACATGCTATCTGAAATTGTGGCCCAGTGCAACCTATTTGCACAACAATTTATTGAAAGAAATCCCACATCCTATCATGCCCGTCCCTTCCAATGGAGAGACCTTACGGTGGAGGAGTTGAAATTTTTTTTAGGCCTCACATTATGTATGGGACTCAACCCAAAAAATTCTTCACGTGCCTTTTGGTCCAAAAACCCAATTTATCATATGCCAATCTTCTCCAGCATAATGCCCAGATCCCGATACTATGCCATCATGAGATTTCTACATTTTAACGATAACACCCAGTGCCATCCCCGAAATCATCCAAATCACGACAGGCTTTTTAAAATTCGGCCCTTACTGACTTATTTTTCTGAAAAATTCCCCCAATTGTATACCCCGGACCAACACATATGTGTGGATGAGTCGCTTGTGAAATTCACTGGCAGGCTTCAAATAAAACAATTTATCCCCAGCAAAAGAGCCCGCTATGGCGTGAAGATCTACAAATTGTGTGACCGAGTCACAGGATACTTGTATGCCTTCAGAGTGTACGAAGGCAAGGACACCCAACTGAATCCCCCTAATTGCCCAGACTACTTGGGATCAAGTGGCAAAATTGTTTGGGACCTCATCACCCCTCTATTGGAAAAGGGATACCATCTGTACGTGGATAACTTCTATACCTCCCTTCCCCTGTTCCACAACCTGCACCGGAAGAAGACGCCAGCATGTGGCACCATCAGGAATAATCGCAAGGGCTTTCCTCAAAGTCTCGTGAATAAGAAGCTGAAAAGTGGAGAATCGGCAAGTCTGCGAAATAAGGAGGTCCTGGCAGTAAAGTGGAAGGACAGAAGGGATGTTTACATGCTATCCACCATCCACAATGACACCGTCGTTGAAACCCGCAGAAGGCGTGGCACCGTCATTCGAAAGCCAACATGCATCCAGGACTATAATTTGTTTATGGGGGGGGTCGACTTCAATGACCAGATGCTTGAACCCTATCTTGCTACAAGGCGGACGTACCATTGGTACAAAAAAGTTGCCATTTATTTTTTTCAATTGGCCATATACAACTCTTATGTAATATACCGCAACTCCACCCAAAACCCCAAACGCTTCCTTGGCTACCAAGAGGACCTTATCACTGCCCTTATTTTCCCGAACGGCCCACCCCAAACTATCCGATCTGACGTTTTAAGTCGTCTCGTCGAGCGTCATTTTCCCGGTAAAGTCCCTCCCACAGAAACAGGCCGACGACGTCAAAAAAGATGCAAGGTGTGTTCCAGTCAAGGAATCAGACGAGACACAACTTTCCAGTGTGCCGATTGCCCTTCACAGCCTGGCCTCTGTCTAACTGACTGTTTTCGGATTTACCATACCAAACTAAATTATTAATCCTCCGTTCCTGCCTTCATACACCTTCACACCCCTTATGCCACTGCCTGCTCTGTAACTGACCCCGGCTTGTTTTTTGACCACGATTCTGCCTAACGATTTTGTAATATCTCTGCCTGAACCGGAACTGACCCACGGCTTGTTTTTTGACCATTCTTCTGCCCAACGATTCTGTAATGCCTCTGCCTGATCTGGAACTGACCTCGGACTGTTTGACCATGCCTTTTGCCTGCCCCTTGGACTGATCTTGTACCCTGCTACTGGACTAGTGGGATTTAACACAGGGGTCTCACAAATGTGAGGGGCTCCAGAAAAGTTTTTCTAGATGAAGAAAAACATTTTTTTTGTTTTCTCATCCTAGATTAGGGTCTGGTTGCCCGGAGGCTTCAAAGAGATTTGGGTGGGAGAAGCCTCTACCCCTGTCCCCATTCTGTCCTAAACGAGGCCCTACTTCTGCCTGTTACCTGTAGGACCTATGACATCATGCCTTTGCCGGTTGCATGAACTGACTACTTGTGTATGCCGTTGCTGACCAAGTCCCTGCCTGCTGCCTGGACCAGTGCTATCCTGCTGTGTAGAACTGCGCTACTATTACCACAGGTAATCTTTTGTTTACACTTTGCTCAGCATAATGTATTTTGGGGTGTAATTCTTGGTATGTGCATGCTATGTGTCTCTGGAACACCTGACGTTGTTCCTTGCATGTTGGATCTCTGTATGTGGTCAGGCTGTGTAGAAGTCTCACACATGTGGTATCGTTGTACTCAGAAGGAGTAGCAGAATGTATTTTGGGGTGTAATTTTTGCTATCTAAATGCTATGTGTTGGAAATATCTTAGAAACCGACAACTTTGTGTAAAAAAAATATGCGTTTTCATTTTTTTTCCACGTTCCAAAAACTTCTGGAAACAAATGACCTGTTCAAAAGACTCATTATGCCTCATAGATTATACGTTGGGGTGTTAGCTTTACAAAATGGGGTCACTTTGTGGGTAATTCCATTGTCCTGGTGTTCCAGGGCCTTCAAAAGTGTAATAGGTAATCAACTAGTTAGATGTGCAATTTATGCTCCTAAAACCCCTGATGGCGCTTCCTGCATGTTTGGCCTCTGTATGTGGCCAGGCAGTGAAAAAGTCTCACACATGGGGTATCGTTCTACTCAGGAGGAGTAGCAGAATGTATTTTGGGGTGTCATTTTTGCTATGTACATGCTATGTGTTGGAAATATCTTAGAAACTGACAACTTTGTGTAAAAAAAAATGCGTTTTCATTTTTTTCCACATTTTCCAAAAACTGCTGGAAACAAATAAACCGTTCAAAAGACTAATTATGCCTCATTGATGATACGTTGGGGTGTTAGCTTTCCAAAATGGGGTCATTTTGTGGGTAATTCCATTGTCCTGGTGTTCCAGGGCCTTCAAAAGTGTAATAGGTAGTCAACTAGTTAGATGTGCAATTTATGCTCCTAAAACCCCTGATGGCGCTTCCTGCATGTTGGGCCTCCGTATGTGGCCAGACAGTGAAAAAGTCTCACACATGGGGTATCGTTTTACTCAGGAGGAGTAGCAGAATGTATTTTGGGGTGTCATTTTTGCTATCTAAATGCTATGTGTTGGAAATATCTTAGAAACGGACAACTTTGTGTAAAAAAAATGCGTTTTCATTTTTTTTCCACATTTTCCAAAAACTGCTGAAAACAAATAAACCGTTCAAAAGACTCATTATGCCTCATAGATTATACGTTGGGGTGTTAGCTTTCCAAAATGGGGTCATTTTGTGGGTAATTCCATTGTCCTGGTGTTCCAGGGCCTTCAAAAGTGTAATAGGTAGTCAACTAGTTAGATGTGCAATTTATGCTCCTAAAACCCCTGATGGCGCTTCCTGCATGTTGGGCCTCCGTATGTGGCCAGGCAGTGAAAAAGTCTCACACATGGGGTATCGTTTTACTCAGGAGGAGTAGCGGAATGTATTTTGGGGTGTCATTTGTGGTATGCACATGCCATGTGAGAGAAATAAGCTATTACAATGAAAATGTTGAGAACATTTTTAAATAAAAAATAAAAATCTTAATTTTGCAAAGTATTGTGGGAAAAAATTACAACTTCAAATAACTCACCATGCCCATTAATAAATACCTTGGAATGTCTACTTTCTAAAAAGTGGTTATTTGGGGGGCATTTGTACTTTCCTGGCTTGTTAGGGTCTCAAGAAATGAGATAGGTCTTCAATACATCAGGTGTGATCAGATGTGATATATTTTTATGATTTGCACTATAGTTTGTAGACTCTAAAACTTTCACACAGACCAAATAATTTCCAAAAATTTTGAGTTATTTTTATCAAAGACATGTAGCAGTATAAATTTTGGGCAAAATTTATGAAGAAAAATTAATCATTTGCAAAATTTTATCACAGAAACTAAGAAAAAATCATTTTTTTTCCAAATTTTCGGTCTTTTTTCATTAATAGCGCAAAAAATAAAAAACAGAGGTGATCAAATACCACCAAAAGAAAGCTCTGTTTGTATGAAAAAAAGGACAAAAAAATCATTTGGATACAGTGTTGCATGACTGAGTAATTGTCATTCAAAGTGGGAGAGCGCTGAAAATTGCTCTGGGCAGGAGGGGTGTTTAAGTGCCCAGTATGGAAGTGGTTAAACAGGGACACGCACACATGGATTGAAATTTGTCTAATAACTGCTGAACCGGACAAATTTTGATCCATCTTTGGCCAGCTTTCAAACATTCTCAGTTGCAAACAAATTTTATAGGTTTACTTACTGTTAATTCCTTGGAAAAAAATTATTACTTTTCATATATCTTTTGTTTTCCTTTTTTTTGCAGGACCCTTCTATCGCTACAAAACTTACCATGACTGGCTACATCAAATTAATGCTCAAGATATCCCAAGCTGGAAACCCATGATAGCGCGGCTTAGGCCTACACCAGTTTTTGGTGTTCTGTTTCTTATTATCTCCTATTATTTTCCCCTAAATTATGTTAAAAAGGATGAGTTTTATGAGCAGGCGTTTCTATTTCGCCTTTTTTACATGGTCCCAATCTTCTTTGTTTTTCGAATGCGTTTTTATGTGGCCTGGATATTTGCAGAATGCGGTTGCATCGCTGCTGCCTTTGGTGCCTACCCTGTCACTGCAAAATCACGTTCTGGAGGAGGGCCAACAATAGAAAATGTTCACCTAGAAAGGTATGTTTACTTTATTTAAAGTGCAAGTGCATCTTTGTGGTAATAATTGGTATGTTGCTCCTCTTTGCTGTGAAGCATATGAAAAAGCAAAAGATAACTCAAAGGTTCTGTGTTTACACGTTTGAAACTTTAGATGTGTATACGCTCCTTGTGGAGCCTCGTTAGTCATGTGCATCCAAAGGGTCCTGGGAATGTCTTATTTGCCTGCACGTATAACCTCATTCAGAAATTGAACAACAGTTGAACTGACAGACTCCTACAAGGTCATAGTATAACTCTTAGAACTGTCTGGAAGAGGTAAATATTATTAGTTGTTCAGGACACAGTCACTTTAATCGTCATGACTGGACTATATGAAGCTACCTTTAGGTTATAGGAAAAGTTGCAAACAAAGGAAGACTGCAGGATTACTAAACCTCCCACCCCCAGCCATTGTGTGACCTACTTCCAACTAGCCTCAATTTTTTGCTTGAGTGCTTGGATGATGGACCTCTTCTCTTTGCTGAGAGAGGCTTACCTTCTGTGACTAAGGTATCGCTCTCTGAATGATGATATTCCAGCAGAATGATTCTTCTATCAAGATTCCTGCTGCACCATAACCACTCCAGCTCTTAATGCAGCTTCCTGATCAGTTAACTCTGCAGAACGATAGTGGACTGTACCTAAGCCTCACCAGATGGATGTGGGCTTGTAACCTTGCTTTTATAAACTGGATCCTGCTGAAGGGGGGACTTGACTAGGTTGATACTCCAGGGGGAATTAGGGTATAATGTGTCTAGTAAATAAATCCAAAAACAGCCCTCCAGCTATTGCAAAACCACAAGTCCCTCTACCTATGGGAGTTATGCTTGTAACTGTCCCCACAACCCTAAGTGTAACCTAGTTGTCAAGGGGTTAATTCAGCCTGCAAATGCTGAAAGTGCAGAGCTGTGTGTGTCAGTAGTGCCCCCGGAGCAGGTAGGGCAAAAGCATGTATTACAACCTGCCTTGTCAGATAATGAGTCATACCAAAGCGATATGTATAGAAATTACCCAGGTGATGATTTGGCTAGTGAATCCCAGGTTTCTTTGATGCCTCTTGGAACAGGTGATGCAGCGCGCCTGTCAGGGAAGTACCACAGACTGGGAAGCATGGTGCAAGGAAACAGTTGCAGCACTAAATAAAGTGACCATGAGTTATAAAGCAATGATGGGTGACAAGTGTGTTTGCAGAGTGGCCGGTGCTCAATGTGGGCCCCCCGTGAAGGTTGATCCCCTCCAGTCTAAAGGAATGGTTCTGGGCGTAGACCTTGCAGATGAGTTGTCCACAACCCAGCAACTAAGTAATGTTAAGTGTCAAGGTGACAATGTGACTAATATTGACTTGCACAGGCTCGTTGGTGTAGCGTTGGAGGTGAAGAGGAGACGTGTGTCTGACAGTGCTCCAGGGGAGCAACAGGCTGTGATCATGGGCACTTCCAAAGAGGTAGAGGTTTCTTCAAATGTCTCAATCTCTCAAACTGCAGTGGATGAGCCCCTCCATGTCTCGGACAGGGGAAAGGTACCCAAAAAAGTCACGCATTTAGATATAGGTTGCGTAGAGATGACAAAAACTTTACTAGAAATGCTGGTGTTGGTAAAAACGCACTCGCTGTACACTTGGGTGTCTCCACTGCAGACAGATCAGGTGGTGCTGCGTAGTACCAATAGGTGGAGACAGGTTGTACAGGCTGTTGCTGGGAAACTTTGATCAAGAGTGGTATTGGTGGGTACGTCCTTTTTAAGTGCCCAGCCGTGGGTCACAGGCGCACACCCCGGTCCAAAGCTCCATGACCGCAGCCCCCGCGGCTGCGATCACCGCTGGAGTCCCGCGATCAGTCCCCGGAGCTGAAGAACAGGGAGAGCTGTGTGTAAACACAGCTTCCCCGTTTTTCACCATGGCGCTGTCATTGATCGCGTGTTCCCTGATATAGGGAAACACATCAATGACGTCCAGCCCGCCCCCATACAGTTAGAAACACAGATGAGGTCACACTTAACCCCTTCAGCGCCCCCTAGTGGTTAACTCCCAAACTGCAATTGTCATTTTCACAGTAAACAATGCATTTTTTGCTGTGAAAATTACAATTGTCCCAAAAATGTGTCAAATGGGTCCGCCATAATGTTGCAGTCACGAAAAAAATTATCGCTGCCATTAGTAGTAAAAAAAAAAATATTATAAAAATGCAATAAAACTATCTCCTATTTTGTAAATGCTATACATTTTGCACAAATCACAGTAAACAATGCATTTTTAATGCATTTTTTTGCTGTGAAAATGACAATGGTCCCAAAAATGTGTCAAAATTGTCCGATCTGTCCGCCATAATGTCGCAGTCACGAAAACAATTGCTGATCGCCGGCATTAGTAGTAAAACATTTATTTTTTTAGAAAAATGCAATAAAACTATCCCCTATTTTGTAAACGCTTTTTGCACAAACCAATCGATAAATGCTTATTGTGATTTTTTTTACCAAAAATAGGTAGAAGAATACGTATTGGCCTAAACTGAAAAAATAAATAACATTTATATCTATTTTTGGGGGATATTTTTTTCAAAATTTCGCTTTTTTTTTTTGTTTATAGCCCAAAAAATAAAAACTGCAGAGCTGATCAAATACCACCAAATCAAATAAAAGAAAGCTCTATTTGTGGGAAAAAAAGGGCGCCAATTTTGTTTGGGAGCCATGTCGCACGCCCGCGCAATTGTCAGTTAAAGCGACGCAGTGCGGAATCGCAAAAAAATTGCCAGGTCCTTTACCTGCCTAAAGGTAAGTGGTTAATAAACATGGGCTACCAGGCCCTTAACAATATATGGCTGTTTGGTGTGGTCTCACTACACGAAAACAAATTTACCACGAGAGCTAACAATCCCCTATGTCACAGTTCATATACTCACTGTGGCGTTGGTTTGCATAACAAGCCATCGCACAGACATACAAACAGTGATTGCATGCATGACCTTTTTTCATCCCAAAACAGAAAAACCTCCTCCATGCTAGCATCCAAGAAAAGCCTGTAACCATTTAAAGGGTATTGTTTACAGAGAGTAACCAACTTTAACCATTGTAAATGATGGGACAGCCATGCTGGCTGCCCCTCCCCCACTAAACCTCATGGCACACAGAAACCAGACATTGAGAAATACAAACAGCTCAGCCGCACACATATATTGCAGGCTAAATAATCCCACATCTATACCTACAAATCCTACACAATATACAGTTTCCATATGCATCAAAAACTTGTAGTGAAGAGATACAGAGATATAGTAAATGGTGAAAGGTAGCGCAACCCACAACACTATATAAATATGTATAAACTGACTGTGACAACCTGTGAAAGATAATAGTCCTTGATAGTAACAATTTGTTTGTTTTTATCTCCAGTGATGAGTGCCTATAATAATAAACTTAAAAGTCCACTGAGCAAAAAAACTGGAAACAAAATGAATGGATTTGATAGCAGCGGTGCTGTGTTATCCAAATAATGGTATGAGATGAACATTCATGTGCAAAAACAGAAATAAATTCGGGCAAGCTGGCCCCTTACCAGAAAAGATGGACTCCTAATAAGAGGTCATGCGGGCAAACAATAAGGGATCGATGGCTGTGATTCTTGTTAGTAGATCCAAGGAACTCGGAATGGATGCACCCGTCCTCTGGTGTCCAGGGGAAACAACGTATCCAAATCAACTTCACTGTTGCAAGGCTGCAAACATTCACAGCTCTCCCAGGAATGGTAAAATTAGTGAGAGAAAAAAAAAAGAGGCTTCATAGTGCAATAAGTTCAAAGAAACCTCTTTATTAAAAAGAAGTTTGTAGTTGACATCAGGGTTTGGCAACAATACGATGCAAATACAAAACATCTTGTAAATACCTAGAGAGTACACGTCCTCCCAGAACATATAACGAATGACACCTGATAATGGAACTTGTATAAAAAACTGTCAAGAGAAATGGGAAAAAAATCTTCTTATATCTACCACAGGACATGTATAGGAGCCACATGGGTGGCACGAAAAAAGAAAAACAGTTGTAGAGAGGGGATATGGACAGTGGATAAAGAAACTGTCCACTGGAGCAGATTAAAATATATTCCTCAAACATTTAACCCTACCTGAACCGTAAGGTACAGTATAAATTTCAGCTGTGCTTAAACACCATCTCCTGGGGAATCGGAACCGGTAGTAAGACTGCTACGATCACTACTATTGTCTGTGTTTAAACTACTGCTTGGTACGTGCATTTGGAGCAGGGGCAGTATAATCTATATGGGGTTTTACTTTTTCACATTTAATAAACGAGATTGCACTATTTGGAGTTTCTCTGTGCATTATCTGTTTTATGTGGAGTATTAACCCACTGGTCTCAGCTAGAGAGACGGAAGATCGAGTGAAAGATACCTGTTGGAAATCGCGAGGGGGCGTGGCCTGGACATGGCTGAGTGAGGAAGCAGATCTCTGGAGCTCCCGGCCTTGTCCTCCCTTCTACCGGCCTAAAACCTGAAAAAACAGGCATGCAATCTGCCAAAAGGAATAAATCTAGAGGAACAACCCGACTGACCCGCTCAGGTGTGAAAACCGGCAACCTACACCACTATTTCCACCCTCAAGAGCCAATCTCCCCGGGAGCAAGAGTGGCGGCGCCACGTGGCAACCTGCATGGCGGCCTGAGAGACGACCTGGACCAAGCGGCCTGGCTCTTCCACCCAGACGACATGTCGGAGGATATCATCGCATCGGAGTCAACAGATGCACACCCGACCATGTCCACCTCCATTGCAGAATCGGGGGGCACACCAGCGGAACGTGAGATACGGGCGCTCCTACAGGCCCTTCCGACCCGTTCGGATATAGAGTCTCTCATATTAAAACTAGAGGAGACGCACCGACGAGACTTCCAGGAGGTGAGAGCAGAGGTGTCCACGCTAACGGACAGGGTATCCACAGGCGAGAGCTCCCTGGCAACTTTAGAGCAGCGGGTGTCCGGCCTGGAGCGCGATAGAGACCTCCACAGGGAAGCGGCGGTCACACTTCAACTACACCTCGAGGAGGTTGAAGATAGAAGCAGACGCAATAATTTGCGTCTTCGGGGGATACCGGAATCGGTGGAGCCCGATGCCCTGGACGGATCGCTGCTACAACTGTTTCGTGACGTGCTGGGGGACCCGGAGGAGCTAGTGGAGGTGGACCGCGCTCACCACGCACTAGGCCCGAAGTCAGATGACCCAGATAGACCTCGAGATGTGGTATGTCGGCTGCTCCGTTACACCCAGAAGGAGCGCATCATCAGAGGAGCGTGGGAGCGCGGAGAGGTGCTACTGGAAGGATCTCCGATCAAGATACTGCCAGATCTATCGCGAGCGACACTGCGCCGGCGGGCGATGTTAAAACCCATCCTGGATCTGGCGAAACAACAGGGCTGCACATACAGGTGGGGCTACCCGCTCGCTGTCACCTTTAGGAAGGAAGGAGCTGCCTTCACCGTCCAGACGCCGGCTGACCTCCCAGGCCTCTTTCAATTCCTGGACACGGACCGGATTCCCGTCCCGGACTGGCTGCAACTCCTGCCTCGCACCTCCGGCCGAGGGGGCCCCTCGAGGTTCAGGCCCGGGATGGATGCTCGTCAACGGGGTCGAGGACAGAGGAGGCGCCGCGCGCCATCGGGTGGTGAACAACACCGTGAGTAGGCCGTAGGCCATAATCCCCGAGCCCCCGTAGACTGCCCTCCCTCTACTGCACCAGCGGAGATACCTCCCCCCGCCCCCCCTTGTTTACCCCTTTTATCGATGCCACACTCAGGGAACCACTGTGCCACGTCCCTATGTGAACCCTGGACTGCTGTCGGTTCATACAGCGCTGACCCCCCCTTCATGCATGTTGCTTGAGACCCGAGCAGGAACCCTAGGGGGACGAGATAGCTCGTTCTGCTTCATGGCCCCCCGCCCGACCTCAGTGTGTACCTTTCTGGGCTCCCGCGCTGTTAGGGCGCGCCCTGACTCCCCGCAGTTTGACCCGGATCCCAGGAGACCCTGATGCTCCTTTCCTCTCCCCGTGTTGCGGGATCAGGGTCCCCCGTCCCTGCACAGCCACCCCCGGTCCACCCCCTGCTCACCCGGCCCAGACCCACCCAACCGCCTACTACTAGGGGCCCGAGGCTGCGATATCTTGCGGATCCCCCCCCCCCCCTGCCCGCGGAGGTGCTTCCGCTTCATATGATTTTACTATCACCCAGGGGTGAGGGGACCCTGTACTGTGGATTATTACCCGAGCTGGTCCCCAGGACGTGATTTATTGGGCCTCCGCGCTGTTAGGGCGCGCCCTGCTCCCCTGTGGACAGAACACATGTCATCATCCTCCCTTCCCCTCCTACATGGCCTGCCGACGTTGTGTGTGGGCACCGGGCAGGATGGTGACATTACGAAAGGGAGGAATGATCTATCTCTCACTGGTACTCCCCCCCCCCCCCCCCAACCGCTCATGACTGTCTAGTGGTGTCGGAAGATGGAGAGACCCAGATGGTGATGCATCCCACACAGAGACTGTCCTATGTTGACTGCTGGGAACATGGGATGAGATGTGGTGCGGGCTGGGGGGTGGGGGCGGTGCTATGGCTAGGGGAGCACACTATGGAAGAAATATCGGGTGGTGGGTGACCCCCTGACCGGGGTTGGTGAATGGGGACTGTGTTAATATGTTTGGGAAGGGGGAGGACCGCTGGCTGCTTGGGACTGTGCCATTGGGGGAACAGGGGTCATTCCACCCTTCAGATCTACCTATATTGTACCTGTTTAGACCACTAATCTACCTGTTACAGCAATTCTTAGGAGTGCGCATGTCTAAGTTGAGGCTCTGTCACCCGTGTTTTATGCTGTGTTTCTTGCCTTATATGTTCCTTTTGTTTATAACTCTCGTATTGACAATACATTGCCATAGATTGCACTACTGTTATTATACTCAGACATCTGATATGGCTGGGGGGGGGATTGATGAGGCCGGGGGCTCCCACCACCGGCTTTGTCTATCCACCTACCCACATAGGCCTGCGCTCATTTACCAGCCTACCTCTGGTGAGCGTTCTAGCCGTTTTAGGCTAATTTAGATTCTCCTCTCGACCTCACCACCTGGTGCTGGTCTTCTCCCGTGGGCCCCCTCCACGTTAGACGAGGACCCACGTCTCTTAGACTTTCCTCTGTAAATATTTCTATAATTCTTGACCCTTGGCCCACACTGGACCGCACAATACCCCCTTCTACCTAATTAAATATCTCCTTCCCACCCCTCACCCGCGAGCATGGATACACTAAAGATTATGTCATTAAACGCCAAAGGCCTGAATACTCCTGAAAAACGCAAAATGTTGCTGCATGACATCCGTAGCCAGAAAGCTGACATTGTTTTTGTACAAGAGACGCATTTCAGGGAAGACAGACTCCCAATCTTGAAGAACAGGTACTACCCCACGGTCTACCACTCCTCCTACTCGGAGGCGAAGTCCAGAGGTGTTTCGGTGCTGATAGCGGCCGGAGTACCCTGGACTTTGGGGGACGTGCAAAGAGACCCTGGGGGTCGCTTTTTGTTTATAAAGGGCCGTATTGGCACGATAGAGCTCACCCTAGCAAACCTCTACGCCCCAAATGACCACCAGGATAATTTCCTGGCGCGACAACTCCAACGTCTGATGCGTTTCACCACCGGACACTTAATAGTAGGGGGCGACCTTAATATTCCTCTGTCTCCACGGGACGACACGTCCACTGGACTGTCCTCGATGTCCGCAAAAACCCGCAGTCACATTTATGCTGTGTTTCTTGCCTTATAACACCTTACAACACCACCCCAGATAGTAAACCTGAAGTAGTGTGGGAAGCCCACAAGGCGGTCGTGCGAGGTATCCTTATCAAACACGGGACCAGACTAAAGAGAGTGAGAACGGAACGACTGACTACTTTGCTAGCCACACTACAGACCTTGGAATTACAACACAAACAGACACCGACGAGACAACTGGGCATAGAGCTAGACACCACGCGGAGGCGAGTTACAGACATTCTTACTTATAAAGCTAAGGCGGCCATTCAAGTCTGCAGACGAAAGGTATATGAGTCGGGAAACAAGTGTGGGAAGATGCTGGCCCGCTCCCTGCGCACACAAAGCAGCGCGTCATACATACCACACGTGGTTAATCGGGAGGGACGGAAGGTATCGGTTCCACAATTGATCTCCCGGGAGTTTAGGGACTTCTACAATACATTGTATAATCTACCCACTGCCCCTCTAAATACCGAGACAGATCCTTCCAGGGAATACTTAAACTCCTCGGCTATGCCGACTTTACCCCCGGACGTTAGAAACCTACTTGAGGGACCTATCACCTTAGCCGAACTACAACTGGCTGTGAGCAGCACCAAACAGGGAAAAGCCCCGGGCCCAGATGGGTTAACCGTGGCATACTACAAAGCACTCTTCCCATCCCTGAGCCCCCATCTGATCTCTCTATTTAACAACCTAGGCACAGGGACGAGACTACACACATCAACGTTGCAAGCACAGATAGCGGTAATCCATAAAGAGGGGAAAGACCCGAGCCATTGTGGAAGCTACCGCCCTATCTCGCTGCTGAATGTCGATCTCAAACTCCTTACTAAGATCCTCGCGACCAGAATCCAAAGCCACTTACCGAGCCTGATCCACTTGGACCAGGTCGGGTTCATCCCCACCAGAGAAGCGAGGGACAACACTGCTAAGGCGCTGAACCTCGTCCATGCAGTGAACAATGCAAAAACCCCCTGCATCTTTGTGAGTACTGACGCTGAAAAAGTGTTTGATCGTGTTAACTGGAAGTTTATGTTCGATACGCTGAAACACATTGGGCTAGGTCATAAAATGCTGAATTGGATAACGGCGACCTATACAGATCCATCTGCCAGAGTCAGAGCCAACGGTGTACTGTCAGAACCATTTCCGATTAAAAACGGGACACGCCAGGGGTGCCCTTTGTCACCCCTGCTGTTTGCACTTACTCTTGAACCCTTTCTGTGTCACGTACGAACAAACTCAGCCATTATGGGGATTAGGGTGGGAGATGCAGAACATAAAGTCTCTGCCTATGCGGATGACTTACTCTTCTCCCTAACAGACCCGGAAACATCCCTCCCCGGTCTGTTGAAAGAATTCGAGATTTATGGACAACTATCCAACCTTAAAATAAATATGAGCAAATCGGTAGCAATGGGGGTGGGAATCCCGAGCCCGAATCTGGAACGCCTACGCAGCAGCACTAGACTGCGGTGGACGGATACAGCACTAGACTATCTTGGCACGCGCATCCCCCCGACCCTCTCCCAAACTTTTAGACTTAACTTCCCACCGCTCCTGAAAGAAGTCCAGAGGTTATTGGACCACTGGACCACCGGTCTCCACTCTTGGTTCGGCAGGTGCAACATACTGAAAATGTCCATACTGCCGAAATTTATATACCTTTTCCAAGCCCTTCCCATTCATATACCAGCAATCTTCTTTAAGCAGGTTCAGACCATGTTTAAGACCTTTCTGTGGGCTGGGAAACATCCTCGAATACGCAGATCAGTACTGTCCCTGCCCAAGAGTCATGGGGGAATGGCCATGCCCGATGTCCGGACGTATTATCACGCTGCCCATTTAAACCGTCTTGTGGACTGGTGCCGACATAGAGACACCAAACTGTGGCCCCACCTGGAGCAGGCCCAGAGTGAGATCCCGCTACAAAGGGCACCGTGGTGCCCGATAGCACTGCACAGATCGCTGCGACTTCATCCCCTCATAGGGACTACACTCGGGGTCTGCGCTAGGCTACTCTCACAAACAAGGCTAACAACGGGAACTTCGCCGTTGTATCCAATACTGGGCAACCCGCAATTTGAACCGGGAATACAAGACACGCGATTTCGTACTCTGAGAGACTCGGGCACTTTCCAAGCCTCCCATTTCAGTGCGGCGGGTCGATGGAGGACGCTCGCGGACCTGATGAACCCAAGCGGTATTTACTGCTTGGACTTCCTGAGGGCCAATCAACTCAGTCACTTCTTACACACCATGCCACCCCCCCCGCGGGCACTCATTCCCTTAATGCCCTGGAGGAGCTATGCTCGGGCACGGAGCCGGTACCACACGCCCTATCCATCTTATACAATATACTTATCACACCACCGGAGGGATATCGTATCCCGTGCATTGATAAATGGGAACAAGACCTACACTGCACGTTCTCTACCAAGAAAAGACAACAAATATTGACATTTACCCACAAGTCCTCCATCTGTACGAAAGTCCAAGAGACAAATTATAAAATTATGACACGCTGGTACCGTACACCGACCTTGCTTAGCAAACTGTTCCGAGCGACCTCGGACCTATGCTGGCGCTGCCAGGCTGAGAGGGGCACATTACTCCATATCTTCTGGTCCTGCCCACGACTAAAATCCTTCTGGACGGAGGTCAGGAGGATATCCCAAAAATTTACTGACAGGCAAATTCCCGACGACCCAGCCTTCCTGCTATTACATGCCAATGACATCCCCACACGCGTATATAAGAAGTCCATTATTAGACACCTTCTTGATGCCGCTAAGGCCTGCATTCCCATTCGCTGGAAATCCTCAGAACCACCGACCATAGCGATGTGGCTACGGAAAGTAGATGACATAAATAAAATGGAAGACCTGATTCTTTCGAGCCAAGACAGACAGGAAACTCATATACAAACATGGCGACTGTGGAACATGTACACCTACTCCGATGAAGGACAAAATCTTAGAGATCCGACCAGATCCCAAGAACCTACCCCCTCTGACCCTGTAGACCTGGGAGCCACCTTACCAGACCAAGCACAACATAGTCAGGACCTCTAGACATATCGATCCATGCTCGCGGGTGCCCCCCCCCTCCCCTTCTGTGCCCCCCGTTTGGGACCTCTTCCCACGGGGTGATTCCATTATCTGACCTATCAGGCTAGGTCTGGAAAGCTCTCTCTATCTTCTGTCCCTCCCCTCCCTTCGCTCTTACCATTTCTCAGAATACTAGGAAAAAGTGAGCAGATCCACGGTTCCCTGGTTACAGATCACATCCCTTGGACCGCTGAATCTAACCTCTACAATGTTTACAGTGTAGTACCCGTAAGGGGCTGTTGCTTCCAGCTATGAGATGACCTATTTGTTATTGGTAACAATATATCTATCATCTAACTTTGTCTGAATATGCATCTCGGGATAACACTGTTTTTGATTATGGCTGTGATCCGTGTGAAATGCTCTTTGTTGTGTGAAAATAAAGAATTTTGAAAAAAAAAAGAAAGATACCTGTTGTTGCCTTGATTATTTGACCCTCTAGTACTCACCAGAGGGTCAAATAATCAAGGCAACAACAAAAAAAGGAACACCACAAGTGGGGCACACTCCCCTTCGGGGTACACACTCGTGTACCCCGAAGGGGAGTGTGCCCCACTTGTGGTGTTCCTTTTTTTGTGGGAAGATGTGTAGGATCAGCCACAGTCTATCTTCACTTATTGATGAGATAATCCGTCATCACACGAATGCTTATATGAAGTTGGACATTCAAACCAATATTTCCGTATAGGAGTCATGAGATGGGGTCCCAGTGCATATGCAGAGTCACCCTGAATGGATAAGACAGGAGGATGTTTTTTTTTTTTAAGGTAAATTTTATTGTACACATCAGCAACATTACACAAAGGAATAGTACAGTACACATTAGTATACACTATAACCAAGCCACATTAGCAGTTAAGATCAGTATGAAACAGTCACAGTACGTACATACCAATCACATGAACATAGTCAAATAACAAGAAACACGGTCACCATGAGTCAATATCGGAAATCTATCCACCACCCAACATATCAACCAGTAAAACCCATTCCTCTCATTACACATTGCTCCCATCACACCGCCACCTCACCCGACACCTTCTCCAGCCACCCGCCCACACGTTCTCAAATGTATTAGGACATCCTCTAGCTATATAGGTCAATTTGTACAGCGGTAAAGCATTATTTACTAACTTTAACCAACCCTGTAGAGTCGGGGGTGATGGATTCCGCCATTTGAGAGCCAAGGCCTTCTTAGCATAACAGAACAGGATCCTAAGTAGTGTCTTCTGTGAATTGGATATATCTTCCTCCTCCAGATCTCCCAATAGGCATCTGGCTGGGGAGTATATATTTGGGAGGTCCAGCGTGTTTTCAAGAAATGTCAAAATCTCTCTCCAAAAGCCCTCTACCCGGGGACACTTCCATACCATATGGAAAAAGTTAGCTTCAACAGCGTAGCAGCGAGGGCATTCCGCTGAGTTCCCTCTGCCCATTCTATGTAATCTCAAGGGAGTATAGTAAATTCTGTGCAGGAAATTAAATTGAGTCAGTTTATCCCTAGCTGAAATCACCGATGGTACTAACGTGTCTAAAGCCTCCGACCAAGTTTCTTCCGACAGAGACGGTATGTCAGTCCGCCACTGCATCGCCACCTTCTCCATTTTGGGGGAGGACAACGACAATATCATGAAGTAATATCTAGATATCAGTTTTGAATGATCGCCATCAGTAATTACTACCTCCATATTGGAAGGGGAGAGCGCCACCACTCCCCCACCATACTGGGCCGTCACTGCATGGCGTAGCTGGAGGTAACGAAAGAAAAACGTATTGGGGACTCCAAACTCACTCTGGAAGTCCAAAAAGGTCTTAAATATCTCGTCCCTGAACAATTTGACGGGCGTACCTGAGCCCATAAGCCGCCCAGCATGATCCCTCCGGGACTTTCACAATTTCGTGCAACTGGGGGTTGTGCCACAGTGGGGTGTTGGGGTAGTTTATTAGTCTGGACCCTCCCCCCCTGGCATTACAGATATGGAATATTTTATAGGACAATTTCAGCAGCCCTGCTCCCTGGTCAGGGTAAGGTCCATTCCTATACAAGACATTGAGCAGTCCTTCATAAGATCCCATCTGAGCCGCCTGGGTTGCTACTGATGCAATGTTCAGAGTTGGAAAGCCCCACCAGTGCACATGTGTTAATTGGGCTGCCAGATAATAACACCACAGGTTCGGTAGTGCCAGACCTCCCAACCTGGCTGGTAGATGGAGTGTGTCCAGGGACATCCTAGCAGGTCTAGGTCCCCAGAGAAATGCCGAAAGCAGTGTATTGATGCTCGCGAACCATCTCTTAGGGATATAGACCGGTGCGTGCCATAGCAAGTACAAAAACCTGGGCGAATAAACCATTTTGAATATATTAATCCTACCAAGAAGGCCTAGCGGTAGTTTTGCCCATGTCTGGAGACTGTCCCGTAATCTTACCTTCATAGGAGTTAAGTTGTTGACCACATAGGTACTGATTGGCAGTTGAACTTCAACCCCCAAGTACCGGAATCTAGAGACCACCTTCAGGGGGACCCCCGGGGGCAGACTCAGGGTATAGGTTGAATCGAAAGGGAAAATAATGGATTTATTCCAGTTGACTTTGAATCCCGAGAAGTTGCCAAATATGGCAATTGTGTCCAAGGCCGAGGTCAGTGAGCCCTCCGCCTCTGCCAAATACAGGACAGGAGGATGTTTACTACTGTGCATGTGCCCCTTGTGATTTCAGCATCATGGGGGGGACAGTCATGCCTGCCACCCATGTCACTCACCAACCAGCCAGCTGTCCCTATACATGTTCTGTTCGAAATCTGTAGGGGTTGGGGCTAGGATTGTATATGTAGCTGTCATGTGTTGGGCTGGTGATGTCCTCCTGCAGGGTTGTGGTTAATTCCAGTATGGCATGAGGGGTGAATCTGAAGATGCGAGACACCTCAGAATCACTCATGCCAAAGATGTCTATGCGTGTGTGATATATCAAGTGAAGAGTGAGGGGCTTGTATCAGATTAGATTATTATATCCATCATCAGGGCTATTGAAAGATAGTGAGACCGTGTTTGTAATTTGTATGTATGTTATGTATTGATGTATATATGTATGTATATTTTTTGTAAAAATGTTTATAAAAAAAAAAAAATCCTCTCCCGTGCCCTCCTCCTTCTTTGCTCATCTAAAGTCAGTAGTATAGCTATGAGCATGGATGCCCCTGGCCTGTTGGCATACAGTTTGTTGTCCAGCAAGTGTGACTGCTCAGCTCCTCACTAACAGTGTTGCTTTAGCTGACATGTAGACGGATTGTCTAATTTTATTCCACCATATATATGGTCTAATTTTAGACAGGACGTGCAGCTGTTGCGCACAGCGCGTAGCCTGCGCTGCACCAACGTTCTTTTGTGGATCCCCGTAACTCCCTCATTTGCATATTTGAATAGCAAATCAATGGTGTGTCTAGCACAGTTTTGCGCGGACGGATAAGCCGGTCTATTGAAATTACGCTGGTCCAAAAAAAGTAGATTTCTTGCGTATCTCGTTTTGGGGATGCGGCGCATCGAAACGCATGTGGAAATTTAGACTTACACCGCGCATCTCCTGTAACGCCGGCGTAATGGCTCTGTGAATCTGGCCCATTGCATCTGTGTTGTATTCACTATCTGCACCAGGTTAATAGCCTTGATTGTGTTATCGCGTGCTTCCTGGGTGGGGACAAATCCCACCCGGTCCAGATGTATCAGATCTGGGATATATTGTTGTATCCTATTTGCTAAGACCATAGCAAAGATCTTCACATCCGAATTTAATAATGAAATTGGTCGATAGCTCCCACAAAGAGCTAGGTCTTTCCCCTCTTTTGGTATCACCGAGATTTATGCTAACAGAGTATCTTTGGCCAAACTGGCCGATGTCCCTAGGGCATTAAACAGCTTAACCATATACTCTGATATCGAGGGAAATAACATTTTATAGTATTGGCCTGTGAAGCCATCGGGTCCTGGAGCTTTCCCCATTTTCATTGTGCTTACTGCTAGTTTAATTTCCTCCTCGGTTATAGCGTTGTCTAACTTCTGTCTATAATAATGTCTGTCTGATAATCTTGGTATTGCGGATTCTGTTAAATACTGATCAATTTGTTCTCTAGTCGGGGGCTTACTCTGTATGTTATAAAGAGAGTGATAATATTCTTGAAACTCCTTTGCTATATCATTTGGTTTTGTAACCCTCAGTTTCTTAGATGGATTAATATGTGGAATATAATTACTCAGCTTCTGTTCTCGTAATAGTCCAGCCAGTCTTTTCCCACACGTATCTCCTGACTCATATTCAAACTTTTTACATCTCTGCATTGCCGCTTTTACTTTGTAGTACAGGAGGTCTGTAATTTCAGTTCTTTTGCTAGCCAACTCTTTCTCTACATTTATTGACCATGTTTGCTTATGTTTGCCCTCCAGGATAGCTAACTCCTTCAGTAGCCTATTTAACTTTTCAGTGCGTTTCCTCTTGATCCTAGATCCATGTTTGATTAACAATCCTCCTAATAACCGCCTTGTGTGCTTCCCAGATAATTCCGGTATCGCACTCTGGGGTGTCATTAAAATTAAAACTTAAATTCTTTAATTACATCTTCTAGGACATTGTTATCTTGCAGCAGGCTTTCGTTCAATCTCCACTGATTTGATCTGGTCTGTCTTAAATCTTTTAACTCGTATACCAGAAAGATCGGAGCATGATCTGACCAGGTAATTGATCCTATTTTGGTCGACTGTAGAAAGTGTAATTGGGCATGTGGAATAAGAAAAAGGTCTTAATGGGAGTATGTTTTATGTGGGGTAGAGTAGAACGTATAGTCTTTTTCTTTATTATGCAACAGCCTCCATATATCAATCAGTTGATTTTTTATACAGAGTTTGCGTGATGCGATTTCTCACGCAAAAAGATATGGATGACTTTCCTAATGGGGTGTCCTCTTTGGGGTCTAGTGGGATGTTCAAGTCCCCTCCCATAATCCGGTGTCCTTCTGTGAATTCTAATAGGCGCTTAATTGTTTTGTCCAGGAAAATTTCTTGGTGCTCATTTGGAGCGTACACGGTAGCAAATGTCACCCCTGTTCCTCCTATTTGGCCTTTCACAAATAAATATCTCCCTTTCGGATCTCTCATGGAGTCCACATATGTCCATTGGGTTCTCCCTGCTATTAGGATAGACACCCCCCTTGACTTTGCCTCTTGATTTGTCGCATGGTATGCTATTGTGTATATCCTGTTCTTTAAGATCGGGGTTTTATCTTCTCTAAAGTGTGTTTCCTGTATATACGCAACGTCAATTCCTAATCGTTGTAGGTCGTGCAGGAGGATCCTCCTTTTTTCAGGTATGTTCAACCCCTTCGCATTTATTGATAGTACATTTAATTTCTCCATCCCATCTTCCTATATTCTTGTTCCCGTGTTTGTTAGGTGTGTAAAAGTAAAAGACACAGACACTAAACGGGAGGGGGAGGGAGAAAAATATTTTAAAAAAACTTATGGGGAAAGAATAAAAAAAAAAGGAGAGAAAAGAAAAAAAGAAAAATAAACCCACACACAAAAAAAAAACAAGAGAAAAAAATAAAAAGGAAAAGAAAAGGAGGTAATCTCCTTTG
This sequence comes from Rana kukunoris, assembly GCA_029574335.1. Lineage (NCBI taxonomy): Eukaryota > Metazoa > Chordata > Amphibia > Anura > Ranidae > Rana > Rana kukunoris. Next base: position 35,243,939 of record CM056058.1, read on the forward strand.
CTAATATTAGCTATCCTGCTAATAAGAGTGAGAACACTCACCGTATTAACGGTATTTGCGCGTCAACCTATGTTTTGGTGCGTGTGCCATAGGTGGCCTCTTATAGTGCTCCTATATCTTGATCTCCTTTAAGGTAGGATTATACTTTCAAAGTAGTAGAGAAAAAAATATAAAGAGGACATGGATATAAAGTGGAAATGTGACCAAGGCGCTGGGTCCCAGGGTCCAGCTGTCAGAGAGAAGCATTACATTCAAAAACCTTGTTCTTGCGATTCGAGGCTCGGTTACCATCCGTATAGCCTTTTTGTTTCTGGCTCCTTGAATGGGTCCGATTGCATAGCCCTATCTAGGATCACCTGCGGAGCTATTCTTGGCACTTCATTAACAGTGACCAACACCTTAGACACTGGCAAAAAAACTGACGTACTCCCTGTATGGGAAGGGGCCTTCCTGTCTTTTGAGTGTACCAGTGTCCATTCATTATAGAGGTGGCGTATAACCCACATAGTTATTACTGTGGCTGCTCTCTGTCCCGTACGATAAAGAAACTGAAGCATTGCCTATCAATATTCCTTCCCACACCTTTTTGTCATTGCAATCTTTATTCACCTACAAATGGAAAATTGATGAACTCAAATGTTTGGGGATTATTCTAACACCTAAACTCTTACAATTGTTTGCCGCCAATTATTGACCATTATATAGGGAACTTAATCATACCTTGTGTAAACGTTGGGGGTTTAACTCAATGGTAAATGCATTTTGATTTTTTTAGCGAGTCCACAGCAGTCAGATGTTATGTTTGAGGGCATGGCAGCCCATTTTTATTGAAGGAAACAAAAAGAACAGTTCACATACAGGATTTCCCACGCAGGGGTTCTTCTCCAGTAATGTTCACAGAACTCAAAATACCAAGCCTCCTGTAGCTGCTAACCTGGCACACTCCTGGCCTCAACAGGTTCTCCAGCCCACTGTCTCCCAGACTTCCGGACTTCCTTCAGCCCCTCTTGGACTCGCTAGTCACCTCAGGTCTACCAGCCTCCCAGTCCTTCAGACACAAAGTTCCCCCACACCAGGGATGTAGTCTCCAGGGCAGACAGACAGATCCCCACACACAGGTCTGTCTTGGAGCAACAGCCAGCTGCACACCTTCCACCTCTCTCTCTCTCTCTCTCTGTTCTGACCAGTCCCTGATTATATTGTCAGCGTTCAGCTGGGAACCCAACCTGCTGGCTGTCTGTAAGATCTGGACACAGGGTTGGATATCCCATCCCGCCCAAGTCTCTGCAGGATCTCCAACTACACAGCCCCATTCAAAACTATAAAAACCTGGAGAAAACTGACAGAGCAGTTTTCTCCATTTAAAAACTATGCTGTGTAGTTCTGCAGTCTGCTGACATGCAGACTCTGTGTCCATTTTTGCTGCGTCTCCATGGTGACAGGGACCCTCACTATTACACTTGTCATGCTGGCAGTCACTTCAGCTTTCCTGGATAGATAGAATTATGTTCCTTTAAAACTTCTCTCCTCCCTAAATGAATATACCTCTATGAAACATTGACCATTAAAGTCCCAATTTTGGTGGAGGGGGGGCGTGGCCGGATGGTGGTCTGAAAAGATGTTCATGTGAAGAGCTCCTGCCACCCTGATACCTATCCTTGGCTTTTTTTCACCAGCAAATCCACCTAGCTTTCTCCACAGACTTCAAAGGTCCCCTGACTGTCAGCACAGCCCTAGGCTGGTATTGCGGCGCTCCTCTGTATTGCAGCAGCCTAATGGCTAGACCTTGGCTCCGGCTTCAGATCAGGGAGTAGCGGCTATCAGCTACGGTACCTGCAAGAACTCCTTGCCTTCCTGACTCCCCTGCACCGGCTCACTTCTAGCCAGTTAGACTGCGACCCCCGACTAGGATAGCGGATATCCACCTCTGTCTGTGGCACGGCCCAGAGCCACATGTGGTGACCATCTTGCTCCATCTTGCTGTACTCACTCCTGGTCCCCTTAACCCCTCTGTGCCCGACTCACTCCCTACACTGCCACCAGAGCTGCCCAGCCTGTTAAACTGCCAACTGCAGCTGTCCTCTGCTCCCACAGCTGCCTGAAGAACAGTTCACAGCACCAGTTCTGTGAGTAGCAGCCATCTTACTACACCCTAGCAAATCGCTCTTGCCCTCCCTGACTCCTCTGTGCCTGACCCTTGCTCTATCTGGTCACCAGGGCTCCCTCACCTGACACTGCTGTTAAACAATCGCAGCAAGTCTCCATCTCAAGCTGTGTTGCGGGAAACAGGCCGCGGTCTCAGCTCCAGCATCTGGGTAGAGGCAATCCTGCCTCCTACTAACCGCAACACTTCTCTGAGACTCCTAACCAGCCTCACTTTCCATAAACAGGCAAGTTCTTATGCCTGACAAGGAACTGTCTAATGCCTCCAAAAAGGTGATCCACAGCTAAACAGCAACCCAGGGCACAGATTGTGACTCCAACCCCAACCACCAGTTACAGGTCCTATTGGCGGATTTGGAGGAAAGTTCTGCTGAAATCTCTGTACCGCCTAAAGCTCATTCCCCTACAGGTGACGCGATCAAAGTCAGTAGACCATCTCAATTGGTATGGATCGATCATCTGGCGGAGGATTGCAGTCTTATCCAGAATGATTTGGATAAAATGCGAGGTGGAAGATCGAATGGGACAACATACTAACCAACTCACTGATCTGCAAAACACAATAAAATCTCTGGTGGTGTAATCTGACAATGCAGAAAATTATACGAGACATCACATTGTTAGGGTGCTGGGCTTCTGGGGGGCTCGGAGGGAAATTGGACTTTGCAGAAGCCTTCTTTAAAGACTTGCTGTGGTTAGCTGATATCTCCCCTATGTATGTGGTGGAATGCGCTCATCCAATGGGTCGACCCATCCCAGGGACCCGGTACATTTCCTAAGCTACCGTGATCTGGACTGTATACTCTGAGGCTAGGATGCACCTGAGTCTACAACAGGGGTGGGCAATTATTTTTTCGATGGGGCCACATGAGAAACTAAAACTATTTTGGAGGGCCGGGCCAAAAGCCTAAACTCAATACTGCATACAATCAATTGTATTTCTTTATAAAAAGCAGTAAATATTGTTGGACAACTGGTACGAGTACTTGTTATAAAGTTAAACAAGAGTAGATGGACGGTGTGTACGTGTGAATTAATATAAATTAAATTTAAATATGTAACATTAAACATAAAGGATTTATTTTACAAAACCCTCACACGGACAGGACACAGGAGATATCAGAGACAGCAGACAGAGATTGCATACAATGATTTTGTACAATCTCACCACTGCCATTTTTGTCTGGAAACTGCTGCCCGTGCCTGTGTGACAGCAGAAACCCTGTATTAGTTAACAGCACCATTATACCTAAATCACTGATAATCCACAAGCCAATTGCTCATCAGAATAAGGGGGTTTCTTTTAATTAGCACATCAAGTTCAGGTAACTGAAAACACTATGCATGCTGTTAAATAATGAGCAAAAATATAGCATTTCTAATAGCAACCACGCACAGTGCTTTCACACAGGCACAGGCAGCAGTTAACAGACAAAAATGGCAGTGGGGAGATAGTACAAAATCATTGTATGCAATCTCTGTCTGTTGTCTCCGATATCTCCTGCTGTATCCTGTCCGTGTGAGGGTGAGCAGGGAGGCAGCCAGACTGGAATGATTTATTGATGGTGGAGGGAGGAGGGGGCTCAGGTGGACCTGTGGTATCATTCCAGCCTGGCTGTCTCCCTGCTCACCCTCACACACAATCAACGGCGGGAAGCAGGCTCCACACACTTTACTCACTCATTCGGGCAGGCACTGGCAGGGGTCCGTCCATTGCTCCGGTGGGGGTGTGTGCTCCGTTATCCAGTCCACTGGTCCCGACTGGTCAGGCTTCTCCGCAGCTGCTCAGGTCACAGACCGTGACTCTCAGATCTCTCTAACAATTTCCTCCGTCCTGTCTGCCTGTTCATAGGCTGGCGGGGAAATGTGCTCACTGCATTGGCTGCACAGGCGGGTGGGCTGGGCAGAGGCTGTGCAGGAGGTAGACTCGGCGGCTTGGCATCGGATCTTCTCGGGTATTTCCGGGAATTGCGCATGCGCAGTTCTCACCCCGAGCCGATCGCCACCATTTTTACTGGCACCTTTCCCTTATATTTATGTACAGGGAAAAAGTGCCTTGTTTTAACAAACTGTCCGTGGGCCGGATTAAAAGGTCCGCCGGGCCGCATACGGCCCGCGGGCCGTAGTTTGCCCACCACTGGTCTACAATATGGTAATGCGGCATCACGCCACTTCCTGATTTCTCTCCGGAACTTAAAAAAAAAAGCAGCAACATTAAATATGAAATGCTCTATCCATGAGGGCACTATCAAATCTTTGGACACCCTGGCTAAAGCAGATGCCTGGCTCACTATGCTGTGTTAAAGACATGGTGTGCTGCTCTCTCACGTGGATCGCGGGGAATGCTCTGTGGCTTGTTTCTCCTGAACTATGAAGGCATGTTTGTATTCTACACTGTCATATTTTGCCTGGGGTCTAGGCTGTCTTATTCCTCAGACCTTTATCATCTTCCTTTATGGGGCATGGAGCTGTGGCCCCTGGTCTTTGGACAGGCTGGATCATGTCTTACCCTCCAGAAGTCACTCCTTTCAACCACTAGGCGCCTGCGCTATAGCCGAATGATGGCTACAGCGCAAATCCCAATTGCCGGAAGGACGTCAATAGATCACCTGCGCACTGTGATTACCGAGTCACTGAGACTCGGGTTATCACAGATCCAAGTAAGGGGCCGGTCCCAGTCCCTTACCACCTGATCGGCTGTCGGCCAATGACCGCTGATCACGTGATGTAAACAAAGCTAGGTAATCATGTATTTCTCTTATCGTCCATGGACGGACACAGCTCCTTAAATCTTAACAAGTGGATTATGTTCCTGTTCACAGGAGAGGACTAAGCAGAAACATGTTAGATAATTAAATACATGTAACTTTAAAAGAGTTGAACAGCCCTGCCCAGGGGGCGGTCCCTCCAGACATAACCCTTCTCCCTGCAGCATGCAGCCTCAGTTTTCTTTCTGTCTAGCAAAGGAGGACGACGTATGGCTCCCTTTGTTCCCAGCGCTCTGAGGAAATTTTTTTTTCTTTATTTTATTGAGAATCTTCTATCAAATGTTGGCTGAGAGACAGGCTGGATATATAGATCCTTGTAGTTTCCTCAGTCTGGCCAGCGAGCGCGGGCACACCATTGCTAAGAGGCTGGGTCTGCCTCGACATACCCCATGACTCCTGGGGTGGCCGATGAGCTTTTGCTCCAGCTCCAGGGACTGTGTGGACATGACTGGGCTGTGGTGTTGTCTCACTCACAGTGGACCGAAGAAGAATGGGGTCCATCCAATTTTGGAACTCAAAGCCCTAAATGCCTTTGTTAGAGTAAGGCAGTTTTGCATGCAATCCATTCGTTCGGGTAGAAGTGTTCATTTATTTTGAAACCAGAGAGTACAGAGCGGAGTAAGTCTCGTCTTATTCTGGGAAATGGAATGGATCGGGTATGTAGGATTGTCGCAGTGTGTCGGATAAGCTTGTCGTGGGTGGATGGAAGGTCGTAAACGGTGGTGACCGTTACACCTTTCATAAATAAAGCTGAAAAAAGGAAAAAAACGCAATTGCAGGAATCCATCAAGAAGTATGACATGGAAGTACAACAGAAAAAGTTCAAACGAGATGCACTTGATTACAAAAACAACAAAGTATATAAATGGCAAGGTGAAGATGATGGCTTTCTGGAGATTGATGAAGTATCGATAGAAGATAGCTCCAGCGAAGATTTTGAAGATCTGGAAATCGAAGAGGGGAACTTCAGACCACGTCTGAGATTTGAGGTTACCCCAGAACCCGAACATAAAATCGCATCTAGGTACAATTAATCAGACAGGAGCCTGTATAATCAACACTATGAACAACAATCCGCTTACTCCAGGATCCCCAACACCCCTAGACTGAATACCCTTCGAAGACAAAGAACCCCTCTTTACAGGAGAGGGGGAGGAAGGCCTGCACAGTCACAACATAATAGCAGGCCGGAACAAAGGGTGTATAGTGGTTTTCCCAAAGTAGGCTTCCACGACAGACCACCAGGGAGATGGCAATACATGGCCTCCTACAGGAATCCACACTGGAGGGGGCAAACCTGGAGACGGGGAGTAGGAGCTGGTGGGGAAAACACACCCAGATATGTACAAAGGGGACAAGAACTGGTAGAATATCGAACTCGGGATATGAACACCAGACAGGGAAGAATCCAGAATTTGGGAGAGGACCAATGGACCACAAGACTGGAACATAGAAAGAGCAGAAGGACCAGAGGGAAGAGAGGGGGCAGACGAAAAAGGCAGAGGGAGTATTAGGTGAAGGCATTTACAATTTAAGTAATGCCACATTTACGGAGGACAAATGAAAAGCGTTAGACCTGGGCCTTAAATTCGCCCCAGACAAAACACTCAACCATTTCGAAACATACATAGACCTACAGAAATTCATGAGAAAATTAAATCTGAAAAAGCATTTTGCAACAAATGTGGATGATCGAATATCTGAAGAACCCATCTACATACCAACTAAATTAAAGAAGAACTAATTTTCAACCCCCAAACCTCAGGCAACCAATGCCTGATGACATTTAAGAAAATGGTTGAACAAGATATTAAACATATAACACATAAGGAAAGTTAGGGAAAGAAGAACATATGGAAAACTATCAAACAAATTGGGGACAAAAAAGGAGTGGTTGTCAGACCAGCAGACAAGTGGTGTCGGAATCCACAAAAACACCAGTTATCTATCAAGTTCCGAAAATCCACAAAAGGCAAACAAATCTGCCGGGAAGGCCAATTAGCGGCATCAATTTTGTATTCTCCAGGCTGGGGGAGTACCTGGATCAGTTCTTGAAACCACTGGTCATGAAAGGGCGATCCCATTTGAAAGACAGCACACAACTAATAGTAGAATTACAAGGCATCGTAGGGGCAGAAAATTACCTACTGGCCACTATTGACGTGGATTCTTTATACACTAGCATAATACAACAGGATGGATTGAATCGCGTGGAAAAGGCCTTACACGAACTTACGGACATGAGACGACAGCAGATCTTACATTGTGGAAGGACTCAAGTTGGCTATGGAAAATAACCACTTCTGGTACAAAAAGTCATTTTATGTACAAACAAGAGGTGATATGCCCCCAGTGTAGCCAATTTATTTATGGACATGTGGGAACAGGAATACATCTACAACAATGACATACTTCAGATGAAATTATACAAAAGATACATAGATGATGTTATAATCCTGTGGGATGGAACAGCTGAAACGCTACAAACATTCTTGCAAAATCTTAACAACAATAAATATGGCATTACGTTCACTGGAAAATGGCACAAAAACAAGCATAGACTATTTGGATCTTCAAATCTTTAAGGATAAGGGGGAATTATATACCCAGACTTTTTTTCAAGAAAACGGATCGTGATGGGGATATACCCACATCAAGCTGTCACCAACCAAAATGGATAGGGAACATTCCAAAAGGGCAGCTATTACGTATACGAAGAAATTGCCATAGGTTGGAAGATTTTGATACACAAGCAGACATCCTAATTAAGATTTCGAGAAAAAGGCTACCAAAAACATCAGCTGCTCAAATTGAAGAAACAAATATGGAATGTTGATAAAAAAACTGTTACAAAAGAAAAACAAAAAGTAGAAAAAATCAAAATGATATAGCCTTAATTACGGGGTACAGTACACAACATCTACAGCTTGAAATAATCCTGAAAAAATATTGGCCAATACTAAAGGAGGATAGAATTTTAGCCAAGATTCTACCACAGAGGCCTAATTTCATTTACTGAAGAGCTCCCACTTTAAGGAGCCATCTAGTACACAACGTGGTAGATCCACCAAAAACAGTAGAGATATGTCCAGAACTCAAAGGATTTTATAGATGCCAGAGATGCCTCCCATGTAAGACCAGTAAGAAACAACACAGATGACGACTAACATTCCAGGGTAACGCCTACAATAAAGAATTTCAGGTTAAAGAACTTGCAACAGCACGCATGTCACATATGTGGTGGAATGCCCCTGCAAGCTCCAATATGTGGGGCGTACCACTAGACCTCTAAAAGTCAGGATATGGGAGCATATAAAAAAAATGTATGCAAAGGGGTCCCCAATTACAGCCTCTCAAAACATTTTAGTGAAGTTCATCAGAAGGACCCATCAGGGATGATCTTTTACGCAGTAGACATTATAAATGATCACTGGAGGGGAGGGAACAAAAAGATCCCGATGTCTCAGATACCCAATGGATATACAGGTTGGGGTCCCTAGCGCCTGGGGGCCTTAACCTGGATATAGACATTAAATGTTTCTTATAAAACATGGGGCAACAACTACCAGTTATGGAGTAATTAATGCACTGTGAACACTTTTTTTTTTCCTATGTAGTCACCAGCACACTATTAAGTGCACATACTTTTATACATACACACATCAACCTACTATATTCCCAATCACTGCAATTTCATATGCATGTATTCAGATAGAGATGGGCATATATATGTTTCAGTTAAATATAGAGTGGGCTAATACCCCCCTTTCTGTCACAATTATGATAGAGCCCTCTCGGCTATCCATCAGCATGACCAGAGCAATACTAGATACAGTTGAGCGTCCTACATGCCACAGGAGGGCACTTATCAATCATTTAGTTAATTTTCCACAAATCCCCACACCTACATCACCAACAGGGGTAATTTATTAATAATATAATATTAACCACTTCCATACAGGGCACTTATACACCTTCCCGCCCAAGCCAATTTTTAGCTTTCAGTGCTGTTGCACTTTGAATGACAATTGCGCGGTCATGCTACACTATTTTCTGCCAAAAAAATTAAGATTTTTTTTGTTTCCGTTATAAAACATTGTAAATAAGTACGTTTTCTCCTTCACTAATGGGCACTGATGGTACTGCACTGACTGGCACTGATAAGGTGGCACTGATGTGGTGGCATTGAGGATGGGCACCAATATGCGGCACTGATAGGTGGCACGGATGGGCGGCACAGATGGGCAGGGAAAGGTGGCACAGATGGGCAGGGAAAGGTGGCACAGATGGGCAGGGAAAGGTGGCACGGATGGGCAGGGATAGGCGACACATATGGGAACTGATAGGCGGCATGGATGGGCACTGATAGGCAGCATGGATGGGCATAGATGTGTTGTACTGTGTTGTACTAATGGATGCCAATCAGTGCCAAACAATGCCTGCCAATCAGTGATATCCATTGTGTCATCCCTAGTGGTCTAGGGTGGCATACTTTTTTTTTTTTAATGATATGGTAAAAACTGCGCTTAGGAAGGGTAAGTAGATGGTGAAGGACTGCAGTCCCCCCCTAATTAGTGGTGGCGCTGTCCACAGGATTCCTAAATAAACTGTGTAGGAAACCACTAAACGTGTGATCTAATTATGTGCTCAGGTGAGACATAAAAAATAAATAAAATAAAAAATGAATAAATAGATCGCCACTAAGAGCACTAGAGAGCCCCTTGGTATGTGAAGTGCATCAGCCTAGGGATACTTAAACCAGTGCAATAGCTAAGAGTGCCTGCATACGTAACTAAATATTACAATGTATACATATAGAATGTAAAGTGAATCAGCTGCCACTTGGCAGAAATAAATCAAACTTAAATGTGAATATCACATAAACGTGACTAGTGAATCAGGTGCAAAAGTTCATATCAATGGGTATTCTTGTAAGGTGCAACAGTCCTTAGTATCAAGATCATCAGAAAATTACAGGGTGTCTCTTTTGTGTTCCGGTGCTCCCCCACCAGGTCCCCACTCACCAGATCCACTAACCCCTACAGGGGTAAGGTGCATGTAGTAATCACTGGGGTGCTGGATCTTCCTCCAGTTACTGTGTGCCTTGAGTGTGGATCCAAAAGGTAGGGTGTGGTAGTTTACAGATCCTGGTTCATCCGGGGGGAAAAAAAGGACAAGCTCCCATAGTGTGGTAAATAAAAAACTTGTTTTATTTGCACTATCCAACTATTTGTTGGGCAGGAGTTTTTCAGGCGGTATAGCATCGCTATTTTTAGCGCTGTACCGCCTGAAAAACTCCTCAGTGTGAAAGGGGTCTAACACACTTCTGATTAATGTCTTGCCACAAAAAGTTAATCCAGCTATATAATTAGTGAATGAGTGCTTCCCCTTGGGAATGTGAGAATTAATGGTAGTGATTATGCTATCCCTCTTAGCATAATGCAGAGTGAAGACTGATAGGTGACTTGTAAACTGCCCAGGTTTGGGGAAAAATTTACTAAGGGACATTAACTATTTATTTAATACTACTGCACTACTTTAGTATTAACCACTTGAGCACAAGCTCCCTGGGACGCTACTCTGGGCACCTGACCCTTCACAGCATGGGACTGGATTCCCCTGGAGCAGCCGGCAGAAGCGATGGATGTGTCACTGACTCACTGTGATCACACAGTAAGTGTCTGGAAGGGGGGATGGCCAACCTCTGCTCTAGTACACATAGGATAATGTCAGGTGAGGGAGCGGGAACAAGTGCACTGTATAGAGAGGTGAGAAACGAAGCCAGCAGTGTGTGTTCAGCTTGTTACTTCCTCTCACTCACCATCTCCACTTCCCCCTCTCCATAACCTGCCTGCTTAGAATGCCGTTGTGCTGGAAAAATCACAAGGGCTGTAAGGGGATGATGAGAGTCCTTAGGAGGGGTGGAGAGAGGGCTTAACCTGTCAGTGTGTTTGTACATCTCTACTGTCTGTGTGTGTGCTACACTGAGACACTTCCCCCACTGTATACACAGCATCTTATATATGTTGTATTGCATGTTGTATACACAGTCCCTCTCATTCACACACTGTGTATGGCATTGTCCAGGTCCCTGTTTAACCACTTCAGCCTCGGAAGATTTACCCCCTTCCTGACCAGAGCATTTTTTTTGCGATATGGTACTGTGTCACTCATATATTTAGGCCAATATGTACTCTGATAAATGTTTTTTTTGGTATAAAACAAATACAGGTTTTTTTTTTTTGCGAATATCTGCGTTTAATGGCACAGTGGCTGCGTTTGATGGGTACAGTGGCTGCGTTTGATGGGTACAGTGGCTGCGTTTGATGGGCCACAGTGGCTGCGTTTGATGGGCCACAGTGGCTGCGTTTGATGGGCCACAGTGGCTGCGTTTGATGGGACACAGTGGCTGTGTTTGATGGCACAGTGTCTGTGTTTGATGGGACCTTTTTTCCATGCACGTGGAAGGACACTTAACACTCATTGTTACCAATAGCCACCCATTGGTGCTTGGAGTGGATTATGGTCTCAGACACCTGATATTTATTAAATAGTTACTCTCAGTTCTTACCAGGCTCCTTTCTGCTTAGTTTTAATGCATCTACCCACAGGGTTATAAGGAGCCTGGGGATATAGAACACTTTCACATCTGACATGTCCACATTCAGATGGGAAGAAAACCAGAATTTGGGTATGTTTGGTTACATACCTGTCCAGTCCCCTGAGCCCAGGGAATAAGCTTCCCTTAACCTATTATCCTTAAGTGGGGTTTTCCTTTTCACCATGGCTATGGAAAACAAATAAAAAGGGGACCGACAAGGATTTTCTGTCAGGAAGCCTTTTTCTAAATCATTCTCCTGAACAGACTAGTGGTTTAAAATGTGGTTTGAAATGTTAAACCAGGCAGCGCTGGAGACTGGTGAAGAACCTGCCTGGGTGAGAACAGCGCCAGATTTTTCGACAGGTAACTGTCTTTTTATAAAGTCAGCAGCTTATAGTATTTGTACTGACTGAAAAACCTCTAAGTTTTGGCAGAAGTAAAGAAAGGTAAACTCTAAATGGGTCGCATTTATGCAATTAAAGTGTATAATAGTTGATATGTTTTTTTGTTTTTTTTTCTCACAAAATATTGTTATTATATATAGACGGGTTGTCCCGATACCACTTTTTTAAGACCGAGTACACGTACTGATACCTTTTTTCAAGTACTAGCCAATACCGATTACCAATACTTTTTTTTTTTATGTCATGTGTCAGTATTGTTTTTTTATTTTACAATTTAAAATTTTCATGATTTTTTGTTGCTTTCTGGGGGGGGGGGGGGGATGTGTCAGTGTGTTTTTTATTTTAATATGTGTTATTTTTTACAATTATTTTTATTATTTATTGCCATTTTTGTTTCTTAGCCCTATTGGGGGGCTTTGGTGAGATATCAGGGGTCATAACAGACCCCTGACATCTCACCTTTGAGACAGAGAAAGGGACACAGATTCCCCAGTCCCTTTTTCAGCTGCACTGGAAATGAATGGACAGGAGACAGAGGCTCCTATCCATTAATAAACTGAAGCATCGTAAACACAGTTTACGATGCTCAGTCATATGAATGGACAGAGTCAGTGATTACTGACTCTGTTCATTCGCAAAAGGTAGGAGCCGGGTTTTTTGTCTCCTACCGCCGCTCTCCATCCTGACAGAGGTGGCGAAGGAGGACACAGAGCAGGGAGGGGGGGGAACGGCAGCACAGAGGAAGGACACGGAGCTTGGAGTGTGAGAGCAGAAGGGAGAAGAGCAGCAAGATGGAGGGGGAGAGCAGAACGTCAGCGGCACAGAGAACTAGAACAAGTACTCGGGGAAGTGCTTGGTATCGGTCTAATATAGACCATGCTTGTGCAATGTTTGTTGGCATGGTCACTTGTAGTTTTCACCAATGGTGCTTGTGACATTGTAACAATGCAGGTGAGAGACAGATGTGACCCCAGAACATGAAGTGCATAAGCAATGACCTTCATGACGGAGTGGATGGATGATCTATTCTTTTTAATGAATATTGCATATTTACAGTAAAAAGACTTTAAAATTATACGAACATGTTAAACTATATGAGATTTTAAGTATGGCTTTAAAACTAAATTATCTGAATTTTTTTTTTTAAATATGTACTTTATTCTAGATAGTGTCTATTTTTGCTGGTTTTATTAACGATTTTCCTGAATATTTCAATATTGTAGAAGTTCAGATGGAGCAAAAATTGACATTGAGTATGACTACGAGACAATAAAGAATATAGACTGCTATGGAGCAGACTTCTGTGTGAAGGTGAAGGATGGAATGCGTTGCTGGAATATGAGTGTGCAATGGTGGCTGGCACAGTACATCTATAAGAATTCACCTATCAAATCTTTTGTTTTTGGGTAAGTGATTATGTTCCCAGGTCACTGTTAAATTCTGATTTGGCCCTTACACAAAAATATCAAGGTGCACTTTGAGCCCCCTCTCCTATCCTAAAAACGCATTTAATGTTAAATTACAAAGACTAAGGAGAGAACTTAAAGTGGAACTTCACTCTGTCAATATTGACTATTTTTAAACTTTATGCTACTAGCATTATTAAATAGAAAAGTGTGTAATATTGTTTTAAACTTAAAAAAAATATCTTCAGTTACTCCCTGGTTTCCATGCCTACACAAATATTCATACATCCCAGGTGTCTTCAGGAGGGGTGGAGTGGTTTTCTTAGCTAAACACACCCTCCTGTCTTGCATGCTAAGGACAGGTGGATTCCAGGAAACAAATGCTACTTGAATTATCTGCCTTTACTCAAGATGAAATGCTAGGAGTGTTTTTTAATGTGATTGGTGTTAAAATAGTTTTTATTGAATTTTTTGTTTATGAATGTCACAAAACAGTGGCAAACAATCCTTGCCATGCTGAAATCATTTAACAATACTAATACATAGGGGACAAAAGGGTGGGGAGAGAGAAACATAATAGAAGGCTTTGGAATAAGACAAGTCAAGCTTGGTGGTCGATATAGGCACAATAGCGAGCATGAGGTCCAAACATAACGTAGGTGGTTGCATAGATGGAAACTCATGAAGCCCACCGTGGGCGGAAGAGTGGGCCCACCACTGGCTAGCTCTATAGTTCCGTCCACCATGTATGGGTGTAACCATAGGCCCAGATTCACAAAGCAGTTACGCTGACGTTAATCACGTTACGCCGACGTAAGTGCAAATGTGCGCCAGAGTCACAAACCAATAAACAGTGAATAAAACAGGAGAAGTAACAGACTGCGCAAAGGTACAAGCAATTAGCAAAGCAGCTGAACACTGAAGGGTCAATAGAAATCCTTGATAGAGTACATAGAAAAAAAAGCAGTGCAGCCCTATAAAACAAAACCAAAAACACAATAATAATCAAAATAATAATATATCCAGTCCATAAAGTGATCAATCGGAGTAGTCTAGCTGACTTTTGCGCCTCAATGAGGTATTCAGATGTAACAGCTAATCAAACACAGCAAACTGGTGTCCTCAATTGTAAGTACATGCCGCTCACCTGAACAGATGGACCGGTCAGTGAACAGCAGGTCAAATGCGTTATCCCTCAAGAAAAGGGGGGGTTTAAAGGTTCAGCGATGTCTCCTTGGAAGCTCTCTTTATCCAAACAAACTCCAGGTGGTAGATGGTCATCCGAAACACTCTCTCACGTAAAATGGTGTCATGAAAAGGTATAAAGACGACACATAGCGCTCTCCGTATGATCACAGTGGCAATAGAATTTATTATAAAAGAAAAGTACTCGCAAATAAAGCATGTCCTAGTGCATAAAAACGAGTGTACAACAATAAAAGACCAGGTAGGTGGCTGTCCTGACATCAAAAGGAAAGCCCCCCGCACGTGTATCGTCCACAGGCACAGGACTTCTTCCGCGGATAAGGGGCTACTGTGTCAGGATTCATTATATAACAGCAAAAAACCTAATTAGGCCAATAAAACCAAACTCCGCCCCCCCCGGGGGTTGGTGTACGCCCACCTCTGAATAATAAACATACAACCATCACGATAACGGTAGATGATATCAAAAACACAAACAAACCACATAATCTGCACATATGATAGCAGTAAGCAGAGAGGTAGGTTCAAATGTGCAGAGGCAGCCCTCCGATGTTTGCAGATCGCAGCAGCCAATGCAGTATCAAGAACAGGTATATAAACCAAGCTAATGGAACCATTTTTACCTTATGTCCAGGCCCAATAATAAGGATCAGTAAAGACATACCGGGTAAGATTTTCCACGCCATGGACGGCGGCCTCGTTCACACAACACGTGACCAAAGTTGATCACATGACTTACCATCACCATGGCGATCAGCTGGACGCTACAACACAGGAAGCATCTTACGTGGGCGGCAGCTGGTGAGGCGTGATCTGCCCATCATAGGCTACCGACACTGACGCCAGAAAGACACTCATTGGCGTGACCCTGTCAGGACTGCCCACCATAGGCAGAGGCAGCGCGATCATCAAAACAAAGCAAACCATCAGTCCCCTCACACACCGCTCTCACGTAGAGCATAAATGTGAAGTAGACGGCGCCATAGCCATCAATTTAATACAAGGAAGGATTAACAGCACTGCAGATAGATAACTATCTGGCGCCGTGGAGCGGAGGGACTTATAAGGGGGGGAACTCAAAAATAAGTGTAATTAAAAAGACCATAGCCTATATCACTAAAACAACAATCAGAATCAAATTATGATCAGGGCAATAAAAAGGACACTTCATGCGAAGATCACAAATAATTGTACAATAGGTGTCCATAAAAAGAAATAAAAAACATATGTTTTTGTATATCGCCCTAGCTCAGGGGGAGGAGCTTAAAAACTTCCTTCAGCAATGGGTACCAAAAACAATTTAGAAAAAAAAATGAAATTAAAATAGACATCAGCACAGCCACCTAACTAGTTAACAATAAAAATAAATATCAGAAACTCAAAATTAAAAAAAGGAAAAAAAAAAACACCAGAATGTGTATACGAACGATCTGAAATAAAACAATTAAGGTCAAATTCTACATTCAACCCTAATGGTACACCCACTTTTAATTCGTAGACCCAGAAAGATTCCCGTTGGCTGAGATGTCTAATAAAATTTCCACCTCGCCAATGGTTCGCTACCTTCTCAATTGCCCAGAACTGCAACCCAGCCGGGTTGCGGTCATGGAACAGTCTAAAATGTTTAGACACATTGTGAGTGACAAGGCCCTTTTTGATATTGGTCACATGTTCACCAATTCTCACGTGTAAAGGTCTGGACGTTCTTCCCACATATTGGAGTCCGCATTCGCATTGTAATGCATAAACAACCCCTATGGTGTCACAAGTAATAAGATCCTTAATTTTATAGTTTTTTCCTGTAGCAGTTGCTGAAAATTCTTTGCGTTTCTTAATGTTCTTTTTAACCTTCCTGCAGGGTCGGCATCTGCCACACGCATGGAAGCCAGTAAGAAAATCAAAGATCTTATTTTCAGTATTGACAGGTGGATCTATAACTCCTGGGGCTAATTTATTCCTGAGTGAAGGCGCTCTCTTATACACAAATTGTGGACAATCAGGCAATAACGGACCTAATAACCTATCATGTTTCAAAATGGGCCATTGCTTTTGAACGTTTTTTTCAAACTGACGGTAAGGTATATTATAGTCTAAGACCATTCGGATATTTGAGAAGTCCGTTCTATCCTTTTTGGAAATATCTGAGACCAAGGTGTCTCTATCGAGATTACGGACCACTTCCATTTCTCTGTCCAACAAATCACTATCATAACCCTTCTCAAGGAACCGCTTGGATTAGGCCTGTGATTGGGAGACAAAGTCACTTTCTTGGGTGCAATTGCGCCTAAGGCGCACAAATTGCCCCCTTGGTATATTAAGTAACCATTTGGTGTGGTGACAACTCTCAGTGGAGATGTAGGAATTACGGTCCGCAAGGTGAATGATCCGATTTATATTAAAAATGGCATCCAATCTCTTTCCGAAAGGAAGGATCTGGTAATACGCCCTGCAGATAAAGGGGGTGGATTGGTGATGCTCAGTAAGACCTATTACAAGAATAAAATGGCCAATCTACTTTGTGATATTTACACCTATAGCACCCTATCTAGGGATCCTATGCTTGAATATAAAAGTGAACTACACTACCTAGTGGAGAGAGGTAAACATATAGGGATTCGACGCATGCTCGGAAGTGTTTTACTTCCTGGTGACGTCGCGGCGTCAACGTCACCGCGCTGTCTAACGGCTGGGATTTTGGTTTGATCGTGTGTACACGATCAAATCAATCTATCCCAGCAGACAAATTAGATCAAAACGGTCTGTCAGACCGATTTGATCGGATTTATTTCATGGTGTGTACGTGGCCTTAGACTTCCTTACCTTGAGCTGATGCCAGCTCCTGATGGTGCCAGCCCTGGTAGTGTAGTAATATGTTGTTCTTCGTGTTTCTTTATTTTCTTCATTATTTTGATACTTACACCTGTACAATGTTATGAGTTTTGCTTATCCTAAGACTTAATTTTGCTGCTGATACTTGACCTTATGAGGGTGAATATGACACTTAGCATTATGACTTAATTGGCGGCTACGCCCGCATTTACCTCCGGTTATTCTATGCAGAATTGGTATTAATCTTTGCTGCATGTTTTGGTTATTTAAACTTCTCGGCGGCTGCGTCCACACTTATCCATGCTTACTGGTTATATATGATGTAACTGGAACTGTAAAATCTCAAATAAAAACGTTTGAAAAAAAAAAATGCACAGTCAGCATTGAAATCACAATAGGTTAAGGTTTCAAGACTCAGAGAGCAGCTCCTAAGATGAAAGGAAAACACACGGTACCTTAGGGCTTCTAATCCCTAGTTGTCAGCCATCAATGGTAGAGAGGAAGGTGGAGGAATCCTCAGGCGCAGTCAGCGCTGGCCAGGACTGCAGTGCGGCTCAGGGCTTTAGTTCCCCACCTGTCAGCAATCAATGTGGAAAGATGAAAATGTCCTCAGGTGCAGACAGCGCTGGCTGAGACTATAGCATGGCCATCTTCTTAAATGTGAGTGTCCATTTTTTACTTGTACAATAAATGTTTCTTGTTAAAATGGTATCACACTATGTGGCCTATTTTCCCTCCTTTTACCGATTTATTATTTGGTTGAATTGCCTTTGAGTTTGCGTCACTGCATCCTTGGTTGAACCCTACTGGCGGCAATATTGTGACGGTCTTCCGCCTCATATGTCTACATTGGAAGCTGTGTATGCTGATATACTTTCCTCCCCTGGGTGTGCTACACCGCAAGCTCTGTTGACTCATTGGGCGTATGCCTAGTTGGGTTCAACATATTTGGTAAGCCTCTCTTTTTTTATCGGTGATGGGAATACCTACAGACAACTTTTTTTTTATTTATTTTTTTATTTTTATTTATCACCAAAAAAGCCAGTCCTCGCGGACCTTCAACATACAAAAATAACAGTAGAGACAACAGCTCTTGTATACAGGTACAACAATATATGTGAAACTATAGTCACAGACACAGTACATCATTGCAGTATTAGAATATAACTAGGTCCTGATGAGGGTGTGTCTTTTGAGGCGATGGGTAACGTCTCGTGTCACTGTGGCGGGGCCCGGTCGGTCTGGCCTCCAGGTCCGTTTTCCGTTTTCAGAGTGAAGAAAAATAGAATAAGGGTTAAAGAGCAACATAGAAAAGAGCAGGGAGAGGCATAGTGAAAAGTGGGGGGGAGGGGGGACTGCACGAGCAAGGTCAGTATAAAGCGCCCTAAAAGGGCGTAGGGTATTCCTATTCCTATCCCGGACAGACAGCTTGCCAGGAAGAGCAGGTTTTAGACCTGTGTCTGAGTAAGCGTTTGGCAGTCGGTCTCTTTGAGCTTCTGGCCTTCTTCTGAGTACTTGAAAATATTGTACAACTGTCATGTGTCAGAATATGTCTCCTGACGCTGTTGGCTGGAGAGGATCAAGTCTTCCATTCGACTGATCTCGTCCACCCTATTCAGCCAGAGAGCAATAGTCGGAGGGTGAGGGGACTTCCAGCAGAGAGGCACGCAGGCCCTGGCTGCGTCCAAAAGGTGACGCACCACCGACTTGTTGTAAGTTCCAGGTGGTATATTGATTGCCTGTAGGAGGAAATAAGCCGGGTCGTCCGGCACTGTGTACCCCGTAAACTTTTGGGTGATCCGGTGTACCTCTCCCCAGAAGCCCCTGACCCATGGGCAAGAACAAAACACATGAAGTAGGGTACCTTTATCCTGCTGGCATCTCCAGCAGGTGTCGGTAGTGTTGGGAAATAGTCTATTCAGGAGGTCTGGGGTTCTGTACCAGCGAGTAAGAACCTTGTAGTTCATCTCCTGAGTTTTCGCGCATAGAGATGACTTGTGTGCGAAGCGTAGTATAGTCTGTCTTTTAGTGGGCGAGAACTGTGTGTTTAGGTCTCTTTCCCATTTTGTCAGGGCCGGGATCTGATAGTCCCCAGGGGGGGGGGGGGCAATCAGCATAGCGTATAGCAGGGACAGAGCGTGTGGGAGCACTCCCGTCTCTCCACACAGCTCCTCCAACTCTGTCAATGGTACCTGTCTGGTCGGGGGGGCCGGGATGGAGCTCAAGAAATTAGTTAGCTGGTTTGCCCTCAGAAAGTCAAGACGGTAGGCGCCTTCCGGGTCTGTCAATTCAGTTGCTGATTTCCACCGTCCCCCCGAACTAAAGTGTGATGCCTGATAGAGGCCCGCTTTCCAGAGGTCCAGAAACCTCCTATCTTGTAAGCCCTGATCAAAGAGTGGGTGTCCAATGATGGGTCTAAGAGGGGAATCTCTGGAGGTCAGGGTAAGCTGGTCAAAAAGATCCGAGCATACCTTAATCGTGGTCCCCACGAGTGGGTGGCGTTTAACTGTGAGAGGAAGCGAGGCCGAACACCACGGGGCGCGGTGTAAGGGAATCTCGGTCTGGCCCTGTTCAACCTGTGTCCACAATTTATTGTGTCCATGTCGACACCAGTCAATTAATCTAACCAAGTGTGTTGAGCGGTAATATGTCGGGTAGGGCCAGGCCCCCTTGTAGCTTGGGGAGGGAGAGGACTGTTCTGCATATCCGCGACCTTTTCCCCGCCCAGAGGAAGTGGTTGAACGTGGAGTGAACCTGCTTAAAGTAACTGGAAATCGGGAGGGCCTGCAGGAGGTACAGGAATTTGGGCAGTATTGTCATCTTTAAAATGTTGCACCTGCCCACCCAGGAATGTAGTCCTCCAGTCCACTGAGTAAGCAGTCTCCGAACTTCTGTCAGGAGGGGGGGGGAATTTAACTGGAATAGGCGTGTAAATGTAGGGGGATGTACGTCCCTAGGTATTTTAGTGCGACTTCCGTCCACTTCAGGTTGAACCCGGCCTTAAGATGGGTTAGCTGTTGCTGTGGGATCCCTATGCCCATGGCCTCTGACTTTAAGTTGATTTTTAGATTGGAGAGTCTACCGTAAGTTTCAAATCCCCGGAACAGGGCCCGGAGGGAGGTATCAGGTTCCGTAAGGGTGAAAAGCAGGTCATCTGCATATGCGGAGACTTTGTAGTGAGCCTTTGTGGTGAGTATACCTTTAATGGCAGGGTTCATCCGCACATGGCACAGGAAAGGCTCCAGTGACAGTGCGAACAAGAGGGGTGACAGGGGGCAACCCTGTCTCATCCCGTTGGTTATTGGGAATGAATCTGACAGTACTCCATTGGCCCTCACCCTTGCCTTTTTGGTGTCCGTCCCCACAAACAAACTAGGTGTCTTACTGGAGGAGATTATATGTAGGAGGTTGAGCACTTTAATAGTGTTGTCCCGGGCTTCCCTAGTGGGCACGAAGCCCACCTGATCTAGGTGTATCAGATGTGGGAGATGTCCCTGGAGTCTAGATGCCAGGATTTTAGTAAACAATTTGAGGTCTGTGTTAAGGAGGAAAATGGGGCGGTAGCTACCGCAGAGAGCTGGGTCTTTGTCGGCTTTTAAAATCACGGATATTTGGGCTTATAGTGTGGTGGCGTGGAAGGATTTCCCCGAGCCTAATTCGTTGAACAGCTTCGCCATATGCTGTCTCACTGATGGTAGCACTGCCTTGTATTATGCTATGGTGAGGCCATCAGGGCCTGGGGCCTTACCCGGTTTGGCGCTTTTCAATGCAAGCAGGATCTCTGATAGTGTAATGGGAGCCTTTAGACTATCTCGATCTTCAGTAGAAAAAGAGGGCATAAGGGACGCAGCGATATAGTCCCGTAGCAAGTTCCGGGGAGCCCGGGGACTTGGCCAAATTATATAGGGAGCTATAGAATTGTCTAAATTCGCGTGAAATCTGCTGTGGAGTGGACTGTTTCTTCCCTCTTGAGGATTGTACGTGCAGGATATATGAGGCCAGGCGACGCGAGTGCAGTGTGTTAGCCAGCAATCTGCCGCATTTATTGCCCGATTCGTAAGTGTAGCGTTGACGGGTCTGAAGTGCAAGAGGTCCGTGACCTGTGAGCGAATGACATCTAGTTCCGCTCCAGTCTGTCTGTTCGGGCTTATTTTGTGTGTGGATTCTAAGCCCTGTAGCCTAGTAAGGAGTGAATTCAGTTGTGCTGAACGCTTCTTCTTCAGCCGCGCGCCATGCTTTATAAGCACCCCCTGGATCACCGCCTTATGGGCCTCCCATACTACTCCCGCGTCACTGTCAGGGGAGCTATTAGTGGAGAAGTAGTGTCCCAATTCTGTGGTGATCTCTGTCATGATGTCGGTATTCTGCAAGAGACCTTCGTTAAGTCGCCACATTGGTCTCTGACCCCCGTTAAGATCGGAGATGGAGTACTTCAAGGTAACTGGAGCGTGGTCGGACCACGTAATTGAGCCAACAGCAATGTCCCGGATCGCGTCCAGTTGTCCGTGTGGGATAAGAAAGTAGTCGAGTCTCGAATATGTTTGGTGTGGTTTAGAGAAGAAAGTGTAGTCCCTGTCTCCAGGGTGCAAGAGGCGCCAGGCGTCTATCAGTTGCATTGAATTTAGGGTAGTGTCAATACGCTTCCGTATGTCTCGGGTCAGGGATGTCTTCCCGGTGGACGTGTCTTCAGTCGGGATCAGGGATACATTCAGGTTCCCACCTAATATCAGATGACCTCGGAGCTGTATCAGGGTTTTCTAAAGGAAAACGTCCTGTTGAGCATTGGGGGCATAGAGATTGGCAAATGTCATCGTCCTATTCCCCACCCTACCTTTCAAAAAGAGGAAGCATCCCTCGTTGTCTGCCAAGGTATCTAGGGGTGTCCAGGGCACCTCCGCAGAGATAAGGATAGAGACCCCCCTCGATTTAGCTTCTGTATATTGAGTGATGTGTCGTGGGGTAAAACCTGTTTTTCAGGAGCGGTAGGTTAGACTTCTTAAAGTGTGTCTCCTGAAGGAGTACCACATCAGCTCCCATGCGACGCATGTCTTGCAGTAGCATGCGTCTTTTTTGGGGGTGTTAAGGCCCTTGACGTTAAACGATACTACCGTAAGCAAGTCCATGCTCGTGCAGTGGTGGGGAGGAGGGTGAACGGGTGTGTCCAAGTGTGGGGTGACGTTCGTCTCCCTACAGTAACGTAAGGTGGCGGACCAGGTAGAGGGGGAGGGTGGGGTGCGGGGAGGAGAGGGTGGGGTGCGGGGAGGAGAGGGAGGGTTAATGGAGTAGGAAGAGAAGGGGAGGTAGTTAGGTAGAGATAGAAAAAGAGCTCAAAGGGTAGGCTCCAGGTGGGGCCTCCAAGAAGCTTCTACTAAGATAGCTAAATCAGCTATAAGCACTCTCTGGGATATTCCCAGAAAACGAGTGCAACCCTAATTGGGGGAGATGGGCTAGACAGGGGCAGGAGTTGAGCTCCCGACCCTCCCCACCCAACTCCAGACAAAATCTGTATAGCATGGAATATCATAACCTAACATGAACCGGCATTATACATCACAGACAACAGTAACAGTGAAACCCGCATCAATAGGAGCAGTTTAAATACAAATAACTAAGTAAGGCAACATGGTATCCAGGGGTGTAACTGGCCCAGGGCCCCGGACGTCATCCTCCTGAGGCCAAGAGCCAGGCCATCCCCCAAATCCCAAGCCCCCCACCACCGTCGTCTGGCGAGTAACCCCCTCCCCCAGACAGCCGCCACGGTCGTTATGGCCAGAGGGTGTGCAACCAGTAAGGCTGTCCCCCCTGCGTAGAAGTGTAGCCCCTATCCGGGGACCCCCCTCCCCCCATAACACCGGATCCCGTGTCCCCCTCCATGTGAGGGAATGTCAAACCTGAGCTCGGTGTCTTTAGTTCCATGCATCCCGACCAGATTCTCGTCCTGTAGGGAGACCGTAAAATTAACAGTCTCAGCGTCTGCAAGGCCCTCGCAGTGGCTGGGCTGGAGCATCAGGGGTTCCTTCTAGTGAGAAGTGAGGGGGGGCCAACCCGCATCCCCCGTCCACCGAGGGGGGCTCGCTCAGCCGATCGGTCTCGGAACCAGGGGGGGCGACCCCCCAAATCATCCGGGGGGAGGGGGGTGTCCGCCAGGAACATTATAACAGGCAATGACCCGAGAATGGGGCGGCCACGAGCGGTGTAGGCAAGAGATGGAGGGGAGATCCCCCCGCAGGGGACCACATCTGGTACATGGCAGTCTCCGGGTCCCCCAGTGAGGGCAATAGCAGGGGGGATAGTGTAAATGTCCGATGGGGGTTTTATGCGGTAGGGATGGTGAGTAGCTCGGGGCGGGAGACTTGAATGTGCGGCCTATGGCCTACTCACGTGCCGCTCCACCTCGGGCCGAGTTACGTCGTCGCCTGCCTCGCTGTGATCGTGGCATAAAGGGTCCTCTGTAGGCTGGAGCCCCCGAGCGTCCGGTCTGGCGGGGAAAAAACTGGAGCCAATCCGGTACTTGAATTGGTTCAGAGCCCAAGAATCGGAAGAGGGCTGGAAGATCCGATACAATCTGAAGGGTGAAGGCTTCTGCATCCTTCCGGAAGGTGACTGCCAGTGGGTATCCCCAACGGTATGTGTGCCCCGTTTGCCTGGCAAGATCCAAGAGAGGGCGTAGCAGCGCTCTACGGCGCAGGGTCGCTCTGGAGAGATCGGGTAAAATCTGGATCTGCGCCCCCTCTGCCTCAATGTCCTCCAGGTCCCATGCTCTACGGAGGATAGCCTCTTTCTGGGTGTAGCGGTGGAGACGGCACACTGTCGCGCGGCCTATCCTGGTCTGTAGCCTTAGGCCCGAGCGCTCTATTCGCTATATACAGCTGGATCACCGCCTCCGGATCGCCCAGGACGTCGCGGAAGATCCCGGTCACTTTGGCCCCAACATCCTCTGCATCTACCGACTCGGGTACACCGCGGAGCCGCAAATTACAGCGGGGGCTTCTGTCCTCCACATCCTCTAGGTGGAGCTGTAAAGTGATGGCCGCCTCACGATGTTGGTCCCGGGACTGCTCCAGTGCTGCCACCCGATCCGTCAGGGAAGACACTGACTCCTCTCCCGAGGCCACCAGGTCGGTAAGCGTGGAGACCTCTCCTCTCACCTCCTGTATGTCCCTTCTATGTGTCTCCTCCAGCTTCAGTATCAGGGCCTCGATGTCCGTTCTGGTGGGCAAGGCCTGAAGCAGGGCTTTAATGTCCGGGTCCATGCCAGCCGCCTCCGGTGCTTGTAGGGCAGACATTCCTTCCTGGGGGGGTCTTCCAGGGGTTCCTGGACAAATGTAAACCAGTCCTCTGATCCACTGGGACTCGGTTCCTGTAATTGCGGGTCTGTCTCCGGTAGGCCCAGGTCGGGGGGGGTCTCCTGCAGGGTCTTAAAATATTTCTGTATTTCGCCCGTGACCTTCCCGGATGGGGTACCTTTCGTTGCTGCTCTGGTCCCGTATCTTTTATTGGGGTTCATGACGGTTTAAAGGCGTTATTTGGCCGAAATTGAGGGATCAGGCCACGAGCTCAGATGGAAAGCAGCTTCACTCAGCCATGTCCAGGCCATGCCCCGACAACTTTTTTTTATTATTGCTCACCTTAAAGAGTCACTTCATCCACTGGAAACACTTTATGGACTATATAAAAACTATGCACTAGCACTTTCCGTCATATGTAAATGTGTCACTTTTCACTATATATTTTATTGAATGACAATATTTGATTTATATTGTGTATTTGTTGTATGCACCACAGTGACTCTCTGCTGTCAATACATGTTTGAGTAGCAGGTGTTCACGTTTATCACATTTAGCGCCGCACTTTACCACTTTGTTTATTCACATACAGATTGATCCTTTGTTTTGCTGGCTGCTATTGTTTGTTATTTGTAGACGGCACGTTTTTTTTCTCCTTTTTTTTCGATAAGACAAAATATCAATGCTTACACTCAAAAGGAAAAAGCATGTGCTAATCAGATTAGTAGCAGTTGCCTGGGCATTTTGACACCATGCTTCCAGTGACCAGCTTTTGTAAGACTACCTGGTCTGACCATACATTTTTAAAGTTTGACCAGGTGGACATCCAATCCTCTGATAATGTAGTTTTTGGGCACGAGATGCTTGTAACGGTTTATTTTATTAGAACAATAAAAAAAAATACACATATAAAATACATGCATAGCAAATGTCCAGATATGTTAGACAATATTACAGGTGATTTATCATATGATTTTTCAGACATAAATGGGAGACAGTTAAGCCGATATATAGGTTATACAACTTTCAAGCTACATTTTCCACATTATTTAGTAATGATACTGGAGGTCCAAAGTTTTATAATGTAGTAATATACAGCCACCTCTCCCAAATCTTATTGTATTTTAATGGGCATCCTCGATGAGAGTATTTTAGTTTTTTTATAGGGTAGATTGTTATTCACGTCTACTGTCCAGTTTAGTAAGCTCTGGTGGGTTAGGTCTCATCCATAACCTGGCTATGACTTTCTGCGCAGAAAACCGCGTTTCATTTAGGATTTTTTTTTTTTATTTATCCATATCCGGGTTCTGTGAAAGGGTGCCGTTTCGGGGGAAACGGCACCCTTTCACAGAAACTGCGCTATTTGTGTCCAGAATCCCTGAGCTTTTGGACAGCTTCAGATTAGGTGATAGAATGGGGGCAATTAGTGGATTGATCTTGTTTATATCTGGAAATTCTCAGTGGTGTGAGGTATGTTTGGTGCAGTATAAAGATCTGGGTCAAACGGTCAGACAGTTTGGGGGAAACTAGTTTGCAGGTATCTAAGGCTTCACTCCACTCCTCATCCTCTGTGGTTCCTATATATTCCTCCCATCTAGCCTTCAATGCATAAACTGACATAGATGCCTGGGGGAGTGACACAGCATGTTATAAAAATGAGTTCAGTTTTTTTGGGTCTGAACTTCTAATCACCTCCATTAGAGTTTTATTGTCTAGTTGAGGTTACCAGAGGGGAATTGTGCTCTAAAGGCTTGGCGGATTTGTAGTGTTTTGGTTATCTTAACTACATAAATAAGTAATATAAGCTATAAAAACCTTTTTGTCTATATAAAAAATTAAAGCAAACGATAGGGGTGTGGAAAAGAGAAAAAGGATTACATTTATTGATAAGGAGAAGACACTTGTATTATTCCAGTATTTACAACCATAACTTAAAGAATATTACTTGTCAAAACAGAGGATACTGCTGAATACCGATACAACATACATGATATTAATAAGAATATGGCGATTAGAGGATTCAACAATAAGTAATTCTAAGTTGTAGAGAGAGAGACAGAGAGAGAGAGAGACAGAGAGAGGGAGAGAGAGGGAGGGAGAGAGGAGAGAGGTTACATCACAGCACCAAGAGAGAAAGAGAGAGATTGAGAGAGAGAAAGAGAGAGAGGGATTACATCACCAGGCTGGCCTTCTGCAGATCAGGACCTCCTACACTGATGACTTGTCCAGCTGATCTGACTGGATTTTATACCCCTGAGCCCATAATTCCTCCCTCCATAATCTTAAATTCCCGAGGATCTGCTTTTCAGCCTGACAGATAAGGACCCCCAACCGGTAACCGCTTGCTGTCACATCTCTGTGCCAAGGGATGTCTAGGAATTGACCCCTACCCACTTCCCTTGTGATCACTCACTCAGAGTTCCCATACTTGCATATCACAGGACACCTAGCTGAGTGAATTTGCTGTCTGGCCATACTATTGTCTAATTAACACAGTCAATCTAAATGTGTTTTGTTTAATCAGACAGAAGATGGCAGGAAATTCGGTTAATACGATGAGGGGACATTTCCTATCAGGAAAGATATTATACAGATGTATATGTGTGTATATATATACATGTGTGTATATATATACATATACACACATTAATCAGGGGCATGGTAGTTGAATTCAGGATATAAATATGAAGATGTTCAACCTATCCATTACAATACCCACTCAAGTTCATAATTGAACTTATGTCCTCCTTAAATGATCCGGTACCCACTCAAAACGGCCCAGAAGCCCCAACCCTTCCCCCACCACCACTGCGGCCTCTTCCTTTCTTGAACTCGCCGTAACTCATCAATGTAGACTTGAGACAGTCCTGGTGCTTTTGAGACTTCAGATCCGAACCATGAGTGTCTGTACTGCAATGTTTCATCACCCCTCTGCATTGGAGGAGTAGAACTCCAACATTGATGGCGGGATCCTTATATATTTAGTCCTGTATCCTGGAAATATGGTGTTATGATTGTCACAATTGGATCGGACAGCGAGACAGCACTTTTTCAGCATGATGAAGAAAAGTTCAGGAGAGTCTTCTCCGTGGCACATTTGTCTCAAAAAAGAATGACTTGGTTTTCGTTGCTTCTTCAGGTGGTGGTTGGGTGGGCCTCCGGACAGTCATGTATGAATACAAAAGGAGAACGTCGGTGTACAGTTTCTGGAGGAATGTCAGATAGGAGCAGTGGGGTGGCTATAAAGCTTGGTTTCTCTGGGTGTACAATATGGCACTGGCGGGCGGGAATGCTCACGCCTCTTATAAAAAAAACAAATGATATGATACTATTACAGAAGGAAAGGGCGAAAGGTGAGTAATGAAAAGGAATAAGGAAAATAGAGGAGAAGGAAAAAAATAATAAACCTAAAAGTAAAAAACTACAGATTTAATGCTGCTCCAACCAAGATCTTCAGTTTACATTCCACTTTAGTTTGTTAAAGAGCATTGAATCGTTATCCAAAAAAATAAATGAAAATACCTAGTTTCCCTGCAAACTTTAGCTGATAGTGAGAAAAAATTAAATATTTTCCTTAAAAACCGATTCTTCTCTCATACTAGTAATTGGCGGTATTTTTGCCAGTCAGGTAACAGGGGTGCGTCCTTGTGTCTCGGCTATATCTATTCCCAGGCCTGGGGAAGATGTACAGTATACTCCTTGAGGTAATGTACCCCGCGGAGTACAGTTCAACTCGTAGGCAGAATATAGGGCATCATTGGACATCTGATACCAGCATCAACCCCCTTGCATCGGGAACCACCCCCCCCCCCCCCCCCGAGTGCAGTTTACTAAAGTTTTTGGTCCTAAAAACATCCTGATTTCCATCTCCCTTGTTACCCCCTTCCATGCTCAACCTCAGGACTGCTTCAGAACCTCTGGAACTCCTCACCCCCCCTATGTTCAGCCAGGCGCCTCCCTTTCCACACCTAAGTGTCCCTAAACAAACCTATTTTATTCCGGGAAGCCTACCCCACTTCCACCTAAAATGTTCTCTCAGACAGCTCCATATCAGATAATTCCCAGCCGTTATCATTTTTGTTCCACCCCCTTCCCTTACATTATAAACTTAGAGATGGGCCTTTATATTCATGTCTTGCACAACCTTTTGGCACCATTTAAATCATGTTGCCCAATCTTACCTACCCAACTTCTAACTCCTCCCCGTATCCCAACGGCAGTTTCAGTAAGTGTAAAGAGGATGTCGGGTTTGCTATAAAACCTTTCCTCCGGGCGACTCGGGGTGTGACCTGGGATTCCTTCTATATCCATCCCAAGGACAAGAGATTAGGTATAATAAGACTCCCCGAGGTAGTGTACCCAGTTGAGTACAATTCAACCTAATGCTGACAACACTGCATCACTAGACATGTGATACCAGCACCTGTATCCCAGCATTCGGTATTGAGTCCAACAGTTCAAGAAACACCCTAGTTCCATGACTAACACCCCATCGGTATCCTCCAGGACAAGAAACAAAACTCGCCTATGTCCTAAATAATACCTAGGTGTTTTCTCCCTCGCAATGATCTCCCCATTCAGAAATACCTTCCCAACATTCCTCCTCCTTCACCACCGTGTATTGACCTGAAATGTAAAAAACATTGTGGTCATGCTTCTGACAGAGGGAAATATCAACCTGCCCCCAGCTTTCGTACCCTCTGATCACATGTGGGTCACTTAGCCACAGATGCAACAACATGAAATCCCCAGTCAGTAAGCCCATTGATGCCCACAGATCTACAGACCGAGTCTGCACTTTCAGTCTATGGGATCATATAGCACCTCACCTTTCACAATCCAAACCAGTACAGCCCATCCAGGCATTTGACCACTACTTTGGATTAGTATAAGCGATGAGTTGCGTTAAAGTCTTACTGAGTGGTGACCCCAACTCCTTAGGCTACTGCCCTTCATACAGATATTTGTACTATCAGCTTGATACTGGTCGATACTCTGCCTGTCCCTGCATGTACGCCAGAGCCAATGACATATTTTTGTCCTATACACTATCATACTCTCTTCCAATCTCTTAACATGGTCGACGAAATCTCGAGCCATATTAAACTGGGTATTTATGTAACTTTGTTGCATGTTGTCACGAATGTCACCAATATCTCTGAGCAACAAAGCTGTGCTTATTGTCTGAAGCCATGGCTGCGAGTTTGTTCCTCAAGAGACCGCCTTCCATCCTATTACTAACACCCATCCTGGCTCCTATTCTCCCTACATAGTGCTGAATACACCCCTCCTCTGTTGGGTTACTCCTCAGAGATAAGCGTCCTGCGTGAACCACAGTCTGTGTCCGCACATTGATTTAGTGTATATTCAGCACATACAAGGTAATAGGTTTCTATCAACCACTGTGAGATGCTGAAGCGACGTTGTAACGGCATACTGTATCCTATCAGCCAGCGTTTATTCCTTTTTTTTTTAACAGGGCATGTTCCTGTATGTAGTTACTCGCATTACTCGTGCCGGGATTCAACCTCTCAGGTGAGACATCAACTAGGTGTACCTCTCACATGTCCAATAAACAAAAGCTTCTCTGTAGGACTGCTAAGCTTGAGACACTGCCTCTGCGAGGAAGTTTTCACCACATTGATGTATCACCTGGCACCCTCTAGTTTGGCCAACAGACACCTTATTATACATAGGTTCCAGTCTCCTGGGTCATCGTAGTCACCCATTCAAACATTTCCTTCTTTCAATTCCTCTCTTGGACTCAAAACCTTCAGAACAGGATGGACTCCAGGGTTTAACCCAATAGGGTCTGATAGCTTAGTACCCAAATTGACCGTGACATATGCACAAAGTTCTGTCCCTGCCCAAAGTTCCATGACTACACCTAGGGATGAGAATAGAACGAGTTGGATTTCCTAACCCTTCCCGGATATGTAGCCCAGGGTCTCCCAATGTGTTCCTGGTTATCTCCAGCTCTATAGTGATTACGGTACTCTGTGACCCACCTCCCACTCCAACGACAGTCGCCATTGAGCCTCCCTTTTTCCTAAGTATGGGAAATAGAATACCCAGATTGAAAACCACCTGCCACCAGGTGCACCCGCTCCCTCCTAGAGGCTGCACACCTTCTCCCCCGCTCTATCAGTTCAGTAATTAGACTGTTATCCTTCACCACTACAAAACAAACTGCCTTCACTATTCAGACAGGACTCACATGAAAGACAGGAGTCTAGTGCCACCCTGGGGTACTGATCTTCTTGGCATGCAAGTCACAGACCACCAGTTAAGGTACACAAGTAATCTAGGACAGGAAGGACACCTATGGATATTAACCGAGGAGAATACTGCATGCCCAGATGTATATCGAAAATGAGGGCCCTTGGAATAGCCAAGAGCTAGTATCACCCCATACGCTCTTCCTGCACACCTTTCCTCCAGACTCAACCAAAACTATACAATATGAGCCCAGACCTATACACTTTCAACTCCTATGTAATCAGGCAGGCCCTTGTACCACATGTCTGCAGGTAAATCTAAAAGAAATAGGAAAACAAAAATTGCATAATGTGTATCCATCTCAAGGAACTGGTGCTACTAGAGATAACTGACCAATAGACTAAGGAAAAAATAAATAAACACTGAGGCGCTGGGATGACTGAACAGTAGGGGGTGCATGCCCCGCCCAGTGTGCCTGGACACACACAGCTATTCATTAGGCAATTGGTAACAAATAGCCACCACCACTGACAAAAATAAACTCTAGGAGACAATTTGGGGACATACAGATAGCTAGGGACATTAGCATACCTTAGCCTGAGGCAATGCAACCTTGTACAGCCAGGCTTAACAGCGGGGGGGGGGGGGGAGTTTAAGCAGTCCTAAACACAAATCCGGCCACAGTCCTATCAGACTTTTACTTTTTAGATCTATGGCCAATCCATTTCAAACTCCAAAACCCTTTTACCACTAAGTGTGGTACCCCTGAACGCTACTTAGCCTAATATATGTGTTAGAGTGCCAATTATCCCTTGCCCTCTTACTCAAATTTTCATTAAAAAAAATTAATCCGCAGACTTCAGTTAGTTGGTTCTGCTATTCAGTGGATCAGAACATGCAACCCACGCTAGGTGGTCCAAAAACATAGTCAGATGGACTGACAACTAGACGGTAGTGGTCATGAAAACCTAAAAACATTGTGAAACCTGACCGACCGACCAACCTAAAGTTGTCTTATTCTGAAAGGCTGAAAACCCAGTTATCAAATCTGCGGGATAAAACACAAAATAAAAGTTAGTAATAAACATTCAAAAAAAACATTCTTAACCTGGAAACAAAACAAAGGTTATATACCGGTAACAAGACATTAGCATATGAAACACAAATATACATTACATAACTGTGCACTTTTTAAAATACCACAAATTGTTGAGCTCAACTTTTCATTAATATGCATTATTTAATACATAAAAACTGCCACGTGGACTTTGTTTATATATAAAAAAAAATGTTTTTCTTTTTCTTTTTTATAGTATACTAATAGTTCCCCCCAAAAAAGAAAAATGTATTCACCATGGTTAAAAATGAGCAGCTCAACACAAACACAAAGTCCCCCCTTTGTCTTGCAAGACCGTTATACTTTACCATACTGAGCATATTGGAAAACTTCAAAAACAGTTTCTTCTATGGAAACACAGATTTATCGTTAAATCACACATACATGTAAATCTACATTATTAGGATGGATTTTACTTTTGTTTTACAGTTCAATTAGCTCACTCAGTTTGCATGACAAAACAGCTGTTCACACATTCTCACAGACCTGGAAAGACGGGGGGTCATTTGGGCTGTCAGCAGCTGAGAACACACGTTACACACACACACCATTCAATTTAACTTGTGTCACTAAAAGAGGGGGGTTTTACTCCTTGAACTACAAAACACTATTCATAATTTTAAACTTTAACAAAACACAAAACATCTCAATCTATGGATCTCGCACACTTGGCCAACTACACCCTGTCAACAAAAATATTTAGCACATTTCTTTAATAAAACTGCCCCCTCACACACATTCACACACTTAGCTAGGTCAAATATGACCTCTAGACCTTACACACATCATCATGTTCTTTATCATACTTAAATCCATAACCTCTGTTCATCACTACTACATTTTAGTGGCTGTCTCTGATGTCCCTATTAAGAAATACTCACCTCATCGGTTCTGTTATTCTACCATCCCTGCACAACAAGCATCCCTTTCATTTGTTCGTATCATCTTCCCGTGGTGACTATACCACAGGGCTTCCCAAGCGCTTGGCTTGAAAGTACCGCTCTTAGAATATCGCTTGCCCATCCACCGATTCCCAATATTGCATATTTCACAACCCAAGGTCCATTTTTATCTATCCTTTCTTCCTTCCGGGTCAAGTGGTAAGGTTCCCCACGGTTAGACCCTGGAAGCGATCTGATTTCCCATCCTACGGACGAAGGACCTTGAGCCGATCTTCCAAAGCTAGCTAGGCTTTGAC
Source organism: Rana kukunoris (assembly GCA_029574335.1). Taxonomy (NCBI): domain Eukaryota; kingdom Metazoa; phylum Chordata; class Amphibia; order Anura; family Ranidae; genus Rana; species Rana kukunoris. The sequence continues at coordinate 35,277,136 of CM056058.1, forward strand.
CAATCATTGGGTGGGCAGGATTTGCACCTGGCCTCTGTTACCAATTTTTTTTCACTACTTGTCAGCAACAACTGACTATAGCCCTTCAAAAAATTAGCCTGGAGACTTTCCCAACTAAATAAGTTTAATCTCCCCGTGGACCTTTTCCAAAGTATTCTAAAAGAAATACTTACTGTACCACAGGGTTTCCCAAGCCTTAAGCTTGATTAGACCCTATGATTGCTTGTAGGGCAGGAGGCAATTCTAACTGACGCTCAATGATTTTTAGCAGTTAAAATATAGCCAGTGTTTGCAGATCTAATTACACCGTTCGTTTACACAGAAAGATAGATTCACATACATCCAGATAATTCAGTGTGATTTAGTCTTCATTTCCACTGATGCGATCTGTCATGCGACTTTGGACACAGTCGCATTACAAATCGCAGCCCACTGTTTTCAATAGCCCCCATTCCAATCTATGTGGCTCAAAGCTGCAGCAACTGTTAAGGTACCTGCAGCATTCTGATGTGACTTCTGGATCAAAAACACATTCAAGGCCACACCATAGTCGCACTAAAGCTGCATCTCACAATCGCACCCTGTATCAGGCGACATTGGAGTTGCACTAGTGGAAACGCAGCCCAAAAGCATAGGTGTGTTTCACTCACAAGATTGGCCTAATATTCAAAGGGTCCACCGAAATTTCTCTTTGGCAGAGACACACTGGGCCAGATTCTCGTAGATTTGCGGTTTTCCGGCGTAGCGTATCCCATTTACAATACGCTACCGCACCTTTTACGGGCAAGTGCTGTATTCTCAAAGCACCTGCTCCGCAACTTGCGGCGACGTAGCGTAAATGGGCCGGCGCAACCGCGCGCAATTCAAAGTAGGAAGGAGGAGGGCATGCTGTGTTTAAATTAAGTGCGCCCCCGCGCCAAATGAACTGCGCATGCGTCGGCCATAAACGTAGCCCACTGCGCATGCTCCATAGTACGCTGCAAATAATTAACGTACAGCCCTATTCGCAACGAGCTACGTAAACAACGGAAAAACCAGATGTTGTCCATACCTAACATGCTGTACGCGGGACCTACGCAAGGTCACCCCTCCTTCTAGCAGGGGTAACCATACGCTTACGCGCACTACGCTAACTACGACGATGGATTCGACACAGAAATCGACGGGAACGCCACCTAGCGGCCAGCGTAACATTACAACTTGGATCCGACGGTGCAAGTGACTTACGCAAGTCGGATCTAGGCAAAATCCATGCGTAACTGATTCTAAGAATCAGTCACATAGATACCGAGGGCCAGAAACATAGACACAATGGTGTATCTGGAGATACACTGTCGTACCTCGCTGAGAATCTGGCCCACTGTCTTCAAGATTTCAAACAGCATCCTTATTATTCGCACTGACACCCTGCTGAAATTTCATTTTATATATATCTACATTATTCAAAATCAGTCTCTATTCAAAATCAGTCTCATCAACACAAAGGATTACATAGACAAAAAGTAAAAGGTTAAGTTCTGAAAAGTTAGTTTGTTAGGTAAAAAAAAACGGTTAAAACAAAAGACTTCAAAACCAGCTCTGTCTACCATACAAGAAATCATATTTATCCAAACTTCAAACTCTCCTATCACACGGGGCACCATTTGTTTTTGGTTATCTTAACTATGCACGTAAATAAGTAATATAAGCTGTAAAAACCTTTTTGTCTATATAAAATTTAAAGCAAACGATAGGGGTGTGGAAAAGAGAAAAAGGATTACATTTATTGATAAGGAGAAGACACTTGTATTATTCCAGTATTTACAACCATAACGTAAAGAATATTATTTGTCAAAACAGAGGATACTGCTGAATACCGATACAACATACATGATATTAATAAGAATATGGCGATAGAGGATTCAACAATAAGTAATGCTAAGTTGTAGAGAGAGAGACAGAGAGAGAGGGAGAGAGAGAGACAGAGCGAGAGAGAGAGAGGGGAGGGAGAGAGATGAGAGGTTACATCACAGCACCAAGAGAGAGAGAGAGAAAGAGAGAGATTGAAAGAGAGAGAGGGAGAGAGATAGGGATTACATCACCAGGCTGGCCTTCTGCAGATCAGGACCTCCTACACTGATGACTTGTCCAGCTGATCTGACTGGATTTTATACCCCTGAGCCCATAATTCCTCCCTCCATAATCTTAAGTTCCAGAGGATCTGCTTTTCAGCCTGACATATAAGGACCCCCAACCGGTAACCTCTTGCTGTCGCATCTCTTTGCCAAGGGATGTCTAGGAATTGACCCCTAACCACTTCCCTTGTGATCACTCACTCACAAAGTTCCCATACTTGCATATCACAGGACACCTAGCTGAGTGAATTTCCTGTCTGGCCATAATATTGTCTAATTAACACAGTCAATCTAAATGTGTTTTGTTTAATCAGACAGAAGATGGCAGGAAATTCTGTTAATACAATGAGGGGACATTTCCTATCAGGAAAGATATTGTAACTATGAAATGGTATGCAGCTATCGTCCGACCACGCATATTACAAATATATATGGGTACACATATACAGAGATATATTCATATATATATATATATACATGTGTGTGTGTGTATATATATATATATATATATATATATATATATATATATATATATATATATATATATATATATATACATACATATACACACATTAATCAGGGGCATGGTAGTTGAATTCAGGATATAAATATGAAGATGTTCAACCTATCCATTACAGTAGGTACCTGAAAAACATTTGGTTAGGCAACATGAATAAGGATTTCAGTCTGTGGAAAGTTTTTAGTTCCCCATTTTGCGTAAGGTGAGACAAATAAAATACTCCCCTGAAGCTCCACAGCTCGGAATCTGGGATCAAATGAAATTCTGGGAAAGCTGTATTATGCCATAGAAAAGTGAAGTCGTGGGCATGTGGTATTTTAAGCTTGTCTGCCACAACATCCCATACCCGTCTATAAAGATAACTTATAAACAAAAGTTATTACTCTATCAAACAATACAGCATTCTTATGTGTACATTGGTAAATGGTCACTGACCTTCCCACTTTACAAACAATAGTGGAAAGGGAACCTCCTGGCAGACAATAGGAATAGTAAACACTGTCAGTGTTTTGCCAATAACTGTTACATTCAACTTCCAAATTTCTAAATTCACTGAACAGCCCTCCACAGTTGACTATCTTAAAATGTTTCATTCTTTCACTGAAAAAAACAAACTTTGATCTACTTGCAAGATAACCACTAGCCGACCAGCCGTTGCAGTTATATGCTCCAAATGAAAGCTCTATTTGTGGGAAAAAAAGGATGCCAATTTTGTTTGGGAGCCACGCCGCACAACCATGCAATTGTCAGTTAAAGCAAAGCAGTGCTGAATCGCAAAAAGTGGCCCGTTCATTGACCAGCAAAATGGTCCGGGCTGAAGTGGTTAAATTTCCACTTTGACCACAATAAAAATATTACAACTTTGTACATTCTTCAAAACCAACAACAAAAAAACTCTAACTCTTAGGCCCCATGCACGCTAGACACCGGTGCAAACTCTGCTGAATGCATGTTTTTAAAGACTGAAACCGGCATTTAGAAACGCCAGTTTTGCCGCAATTGCAGCCGCGTTTTACTGCGCTTGCGTCTATAAGCGTTTAGTTAAGAAACATCATAAGACCCCTCTCTAAGCTAAAAAAACAAAACAGTATTATTTAACCATTACAGCCATTTTGTGAGACCAAAATGAGTAGCAGCAGTTGAGAGAGCAGCAGTGTACTTGTATTTAGCGTGTCACTTGCCACATCACCTCTTACAAGCTGTGGATTGTCCACTGGCCACGTCACCTGCCACAAGTTGTGGATTGTCCACTGGCCACGTCACCTGCCACAAGTTGTGGATTGTCCACAATGCAATGCAAGCAATTGCATTTTTTTAATTATTTTTTTATGGTTTTTCTTAATTTGCCATCATTGAGATTTCTAATGTAAAAAAACAGGTTGCCTTTAAAACCGCTGATTAATCAAAAACGTGGCAAAACGCCGGTACCGCGTTAAGCTGCGTTTTGTGTCTGAAAAGTGGAAAACGTTTCTGAACCCATTTTTTGGCTTCTGGAAAAACGAGGTTAAATGCAACTGCCAAAACATGAGACTGTGTGCATGGACACATAGGATAACATTGAATGCATTCCGGGGCAGTTGAAAAAAGTCCCCAACTGCCTCTGAATGCGCGTTTAACAGTTTCACGTTCCTAAGAAAACGTTCCTACTACATACAAACAATGAGAAGAATAAGACAAACATTTAGATACAAATGCAAGGGGAAACATTTCATAGTTACTGTGACGGTATGCCCAAAGCATGGGGCTACAAGACTCGGGGACAAAATGGCGTTGGGATAATGTAAGGAAGGTCCCTATATCGGCTGCATCCTATCTCCCCCTCATGTTATTAAATATAAGCAATAAGTAAACTAACCAAGTTACTCAACTTAGGGTTTAAGCTGTAATGTCCTTCATGGTTCCTTGCTCAGTCCAATGCAAAACATCTTAAATGCTCCAGCTTCTGCTAGTCCATGTCTTCCTCTTTGTCCTTCCAAAACACAACCCCCTTTGTCTCCACATGCTAGTTTTAAAACCTAATCTCTTCCTCTGCTTCTACGACATAAAGACGTTAAACTTTAAACTCAATTCGGCCATATCTAAATTTCGCTGGCGAGGCAGACGGCCAGGTATAGCCTTCTCCAAGCTATATCTTCCCAGGCGCGAGGTGGCATCAGCCTACCTAATATCAGAACATACAACTTGCTTACTAAGGAATGGTTTAGACTGGGTAGCCCGGTCTTTTCGATACTCCAACTTCCCCTTGGAAACAGCAATGGTCCACCCTTTCTCCCTGGTAGCCCTCCTCCACTGTCAGTGGAAATCCATCCCCCACCCCTTCAACACAACCTCTTGCTTCGTGACACGGTCATCGAATGGAGAGAAGCTAGGAAAATCCTCAAACTATTACTCTTTATATCTCGCCACCTCCCAATTCAGGGGAATTTGAGCTTCCTCCCCTGCCTGGAAAATCTGCCGTACCTCATTTGGCAGCATAAGGGAATTCTTCTTACTTTGCGACCCGCAAACTGGCCATCCCATCAGCTTTCAAACTCTAGCTGACAATTTCTCACTCCCCCAGCACATATTTTCCAATATGGACAATGCGTCAGCTTCCTGAAAAATGCCCAAACCCACCCTTGTCTGCCCTCTGTGCCACCACTCCAGGCCTTCATTGACCCATCGCTTCTGGTCTTGTTCTTACATCTCCACTTTTTGGGATCAAGTCCTGTCATACATTTTTAAAGTAACTTTACTAAAACTACCCAAAGACCCTCTAATTCTCATTTTTGGCCACTGGGACCCCCAACTACCCTGGTCGCTTCTACCAGCCCCCTCTGGCAAAGACTGGAGTTTGATCTGCCTCTTGCTCGCCAGAAGATCCATCCTGAAGAACTGGATGTCCAACGTCTGCCCAAATACCTCCCAACTTAAAAAGGAACTGCTGCAATTACTTTACAAGGACAAGCTCAATGCGGACTTAACACATGAGCGGACTAAAACACGCTTTTATCACAAATGGAAACCCTTCATGACCTCAGCGCTCACTCCCACAGATATGGTGAATTTCTAAAAGCTTTCATTCCTATAGCACAGCTCCCCCCCCCCCCTGCCTCCGCTTGCCCCGATCTCTCCAACTTGATGGAACCACAAAGACAGAAATCCAAATCCTGACAAGGCTTTTGGGGGATGCCCCCCCTCTGGACACTCAACTCCTTTATCCCCATCTAACCATGTTAAAAGAGATTGCCGCCTTCAAAACTGCAGCCAAGGCCTTCGCTATCTAACCTTCTTCTACATAAACAAATTATTCTTGGTGAATTCTTGATTCATCATTGAGCTCCCCTCGGGAGCACTAGGGACACTCCTATGCCTCGGATCCATCCAGTTTACCTTTCTATTGTTCTGTTTCAATTTGCCAAATTTGTTGAGTGCTTGCTTATGTGGGAACTACATTCCTGACTTCGTCCCCACCTTGGGAACTCAGGGTCATTATCCCTAGTTCACAAGACTATTACTACTGTTTTTTGTAAATTTGCAGTGTTTTCTTTTTCTTCTGTAGGAAAATTTAAAAAGATGTACAAATGTTGACTTTTTTATACTCTGTATGAAACTTCTTTCAATAAAAATATATATATAAAAAAAAGAATCTTGTCGCCCCGACTTCCTGCTTACATCACATCCTGCAGAGAACTTCCTGTCCTCTGCCCAGCTCCAAAAAACTATCCAACAGGTTTATTTACATATCTAGCTCTAGCTCTAGCCTTTGCTTGCAACACTTGGACTACAATATATCTAATAAAAGAAGGGGTATAATACTGCGCTGCCTAATAAAAAAAGGGGTATAATACTGCGCTGCCTAAAAAAAAGTGAAGTAAAGCTGCCTGTACCAGCAAACTGGAAAATTTGTGACAAAAGTGAAATATATTAAAGTGCAGCGCTATCAGCATAAATGTCAAAGAGAAATTACAAAATGTGTATGAACAAGCTCATAAATCGACCATAACAGTAATAATAAAACAAGTGACATGTGACACTATTATAAAATGCATAGTTTCTGTGACTGAGACAATATATAAGGGAGATAGACTCCACTCCAAAAATGCAAAATATAAACAAAATGAATGTTCATATGAGAAGATAAGGAACACAGTCTATCAATAATCCATGTGAATCTGATGGATCAAGACGTCATGCAGGTATTTCACCACTGGAAACTTCTGAGGCCGCCACCAAAGAAGAGAAGATGAGTACTCTTACCGTGCGGTGTGGACCCCCCCCACGTGAGTGGTGAGTCTAAACAGCATGTGAGTTATGCCTACTCCGTCAGAAGCTCCTTCCACGGGATGATTAGGAAATTACTCCAAAGGGTAGTCCAACACTCCAGCAAATATTTGGTAGCATGGTGGTTTTGTCTCATCACATGGATAGCAACCAAGGTGTTGATATACAGATCAAAGAAAAAAGAAAGCCTCCTCGTGGCGTAGGTCAAAAATAGATTTAATAAGAAATGTACAGCAAAAAAAAACACCTGGTGGTGTGTACAATAGATAAAAGTGATCACAGGATAAAAACAAGTTTAAGCACACTAATAGGCAGAGAAACCTGACATGTTTTGTTCTACTGAACTTCAACTGGGGTATATCTGTGCCTACAAACTCTGCGCTTATAAAGGTAACAATTACTAATTAGTTGAAAGAGGCTGTGTACCTATTCAGGAAGTGGAAAGTGGTTTGCATCTCAAGCCTCATCTACACCAGCCAATCAGAACAGAATCCCACATAGCCAATGAGGTGAAGAATCAGCTAAACCCACAGTCATATACTCAGAATGGACGGCGGAAATGCTTGGAAGTCGGCATGAACTAAAAAGTTGTATTGTCCCCATCAGGTGAAATTTTAACAGACGGAATGGAGATAAGACACACGTTCTATGATTTTTATAAATCAAGGGGAGGGAACGTAGGTTTTTCTGGGAATTCCGATTCCAACTCTGTCAAAAAACGATAAAAAAAACTTGGATTCCCCAGTCACACTGGAAGAAATGCAGCTCGCAGTGGCGGAAATGTCTAGTCATAAATCACCCGGCCCTGATGGGCTCCCAATAGAGATTTACAAGCGATATGGCGAAATATTGCTACGAGAACTGCTGCAGACATTGAAAAGTGCTTTCTCAGAGAGGTCTCTCCCCTCCTCTATGATGGAGGCAACGGTTATTGTAATCCACAAAGAGGGAAAAGATCAATTAGAACCCTCTTCCTATCACTCAATTATATTGCTCTGTAAGGACGTTAAAATCCTCGCTAAAGTCTTGGCAACTCGCTTAAACAGGTGTATTGAGAGTCTTATCTACCCTGACCAGTCCGGGTTCATCCCAAACAGGTCAACAAGCCTCAATATCAGAGGGGTCTTCTTAAATTTACAGATCCCCACTGACAATGAGAGCTCTAGAGCATTGCTGGCCCTGGATGCCGCTAAGGCATTTGACAGCCTTGAGTGGCCATACCTATGGAAGGTATTAGAGGGCTTTGGATTCGGCCCATCCTTTATCAGGTGGGTCAAACTTCTGTATAGGGAGCCACAAGCAAAAATCAGAATAAACGGTGAAGCCTCAGACCTATTTACGTTGGAAAGGGGAACAAGACCGGGCTGTCCCCTCTCTCCACTCCTGTTTGGACTCGCTATGGAACCCATAGCTATTAAATCTAGGCTCAAGGAAGATATACAGGGGTTTAAAAGGGGTTTGGAGGAAGACAGGATATCGCTATTTGCGGACGATGTCCTGTACTTCATAGGTGACGTGGATAGCTCGCTGGGTCCAGTGGTTGAAATGGTCAGGGAGTTTGGAGGGTTCTCAGGTTTAAATATCAATTGGGACAAGTCCGCTTTGCTTCCAATAGACCCACTACGTGACCAGACAATAGCTGAAATGACCCAATTGAAAATTGTCACAAAACTGAAATATTTGGGGTCTGGATTACCCGTGATGGGAGTACACTAGTAAAAATATAGCCCCACTACTAATAAAACTGAAACAAAAAAAGATACCTGGAACTGCCTCCCTCTGTAGCTGGGAGATGTAACCTGATGAAAATGATATGGCTCCCCCAAATATTATACGTACTCCACAACTCCCCAATTTGGGTAAACCAAATATGGTTTAAAAGAATGGAAATGTTATTCAGGGAGTTAATGTGGAAAGGAGACCAGGCCAGAATCAGTTTGCAGGAGGGGGGAATGGCAGTCCCATACCCAAGGATATATTTTCTGGCGTCCTAGTTACAACACATAGTGGGCTGCGGCAATCAAAGCTCAGGAAACAGTAGCTTCAGACTAATGTTATCAGGGGCCCCACATGTGATGGCTCAACGTGATTGGCACTGCGCTGACAAGCCATTCACCTCTGCAGCCAAGGGTTCGGATCCCGGTCTCGGCTACATGTGAATTGAGTTTGGTGGTCTCAGCCCGGCTCCCGGTGGGTGTGCTATGCAAGGTACGCCTGTGCATAGTACGCCCACCCCCCCCCCCCCCACACACACAAAAACCACCACACTTGCACGCACACGAAATTGGTTTAACACACACGCACTTTGGCCATGCGGTCTCCTAATATAAAGAGAGGCGAAGGACCTACGGGGCTGGCTGGGTGGGCTAGGCCCCCCCACTCATAGGGGGAGTCCCTCTGCCCCATTGGGCTCCCGTTGGGCCCCAGTTGGGCTCCCAAGAGGAGCAGGTAGGGCGGGGTGAGTGGGAGGCCCCCCTCACACTCGCCATTGCCACCAGGGGCATGGAGAAGGATGGCGATTGCCTCCGGGGGGAGGGTCTGCCTACTCCCAACTCCTGCAGTCCGGCTCCTCTCTCTCGAGTTCACGCACAAAAATACTTGTGGAAGCCCTCGAGGCAAACTCATTTGCTCACAAATGCCCGACTATAAAGATAACTAGTAAAGTGTGGCCTTGCTGGGTTACAATGGGGTAACTGAGTTTGCCCCCCTCTGGAATAACAAGAACTTAATAGAAGTTAAGGATATAGAAACATCTAAAGTTTGGGAAAGACAGGGAATTACACGGCTACTCCAACTGTACAAGGGCAACCTCATGAAAACCTTTTCGAATTTGAGAAATGAATTTAACATACCAAATAAAACGTTTTATAAATATCTACAGATTAGGCATGCCATCCAAACTCAGTTCAAGACCCAACCGATAGTTAGGACCCAGATAAAAAAAAAGTTGTATAACGGCGTAACAAAAGGAGAGAGTGATGAATAAATTAAAATACAGCGCTACTAAATAAATAATTACACACAAAATATTAATAACCAAATGTAACAAGCTGCATCCGATGACGGTGCACAAAACCAAAATATATATGAGACAAATTAAAGATGCGCTACAATTTACAACTAATATATGTGAACCGTGCAGTGAACAACACCATATAGGGTTAACAAATAACTGAAAAACAGAGAATGTGAATTGCTCAGTGAATCCAGCTGTGGGTAAAATCCACACCTAAAATGACAAATATATGTGTCCCATAAACCAATGATATGTGCGGGAAAAAAAGTCCAAATTTAGATATATATACACCGTGATTCCAAACTGAAATTCCAAAAAATAGGTACAGCAACTATGAGTACAAAATCTTCAGTTGTATCAAAGCTCCTAATTCATACAGATGAAATTGATCCTCACATGGTCCGCAGAACATATAACAAAAAGAGAAAACATACCATGGTGTAATATTGTATGGTAAACTGTATACCAAATACGTGATATGTCACACTCACGGATTCCCCTAAAGATAAAAGCCGCTCAGTATTTGCTGAGTATCGTATGAGACCTCCGTTGGTTCCGTACGTATGGCTCCTCCCTACGCGTTGCGTCACGAACACGTGACTTACTCATGGGATATGGCGGTGGAGCGCATAATGCGGGCCATTTATCTCACTCAACCCGGAAGAGTAAAGCAATGGAGGGAACTTTAAGCAATCAACATCATTTGCGGCTGAGGACTTATGACAGTGGTACTAGAACCGTTAAAAACTGTCACAAAACAACTTTAATACCATAACAATCCTTAATATAAAGTTAAAAAGACATAGAAATAATATATATAAACTATGTACAATTTCTAATACAATCGTAATAGGGAGAGAGTCCACTCGCTTCCCCGATGGTGAAAAATGGGTACTACATACTGAATTACATATATAGCAATTACATCATATGAAATGGACCACTCATAATAATATAAAATAAAAATATATGTATATGCATACACATATATTAAAATTGCACATATATCAAAAAAAACCTTCTGTGTCCTTATTATTAAAATTAAATTAATTAGTCAATTAAAATACCAAATTACTGATCTGAAATAAAACAATTTAAATCAAAATCGATGTTTAGGCCATTCGGCTCCAAAGATTTAATTTTATAAATCCATTGAGATTCTGATTTACTTAATTCCCTCACCTTGTGGCTACCTCTCCAGTGGGGAATAAACTTTTGAATAGCCCAAAACTTTAAATCATGGGGATTTTTGTTATGACATAGTTTAAAGTGACGCGATACGCTATGTTTTCTGAACCCTTTTATAATGTTCTGTACATGTTCTCTCAAACGCTTCCAGAGTGGTCTTTTGGTCCTACCTATGTATTGAAGAGAACATGGACATTCTAACATGTAGACTGCTCCTTCTGTTCGGCAGGTGATCAAATCATCAATTTGATATTGTTTTTTAGTAACATTGGATACAAAGTTCGAACATTTTTGTCCATTAAAATTCATATTTTTACAAGCAAAACATCTCTTACAGGGGAAGAAGCCTTTCCCCTGAAAAAAGGTTAGAGAATGATTCCTATTAGGTGGATTGGGGACATTTTTTGCTACTAAATCTCTGAGAGTAGGAGCACGGCGATATATCACTCTTGGACGATTGGGTAAAATTCCCTGTAGTTGTCGATCTGCCTGGAGAATGTGCCTGCTTCGGGAATTTTCTCCACACATTCTGCCAGAAGCATTGGCACATTCTCCAGGCAGATCGACAACTACAGGGAATTTTACCCAATCGTCCGAGAGTGATATATCGCCGTGCTCCTACTCTCAGAGATTTAGTAGCAAAAAATGTCCCCAATCCACCTAATAGGAATCATTCTCTAACCTTTTTTCAGGGGAAAGGCTTCTTCCCCTGTAAGAGATGTTTTGCTTGTAAAAATACGAATTTTAATGGACAAAAATGTTCGAACTTTGTATCCAATGTTACTAAAAAACAATATCAAATTGATGATTTGATCACCTGCCGAACAGAAGGAGCAGTCTACATGTTAGAATGTCCATGTTCTCTTCAATACATAGGTAGGACCAAAAGACCACTCTGGAAGCGTTTGAGAGAACATGTACAGAACATTATAAAAGGGTTCAGAAAACATAGCGTATCGCGTCACTTTAAACTATGTCATAACAAAAATCCCCATGATTTAAAGTTTTGGGCTATTCAAAAGTTTATTCCCCACTGGAGAGGTAGCCACAAGGTGAGGGAATTAAGTAAATCAGAATCTCGATGGATTTATGAAATTAAATCTTTGGAGCCGAATGGCCTAAACATCGATTTTGATTTAAATTGTTTTATTTCAGATCAGTAATTTGGTATTTTAATTGACTAATTAATTTAATTTTAATAATGACACAGAAGGTTTTTTTTTATATATGTATGTGCAATTTTAATATATGTGTATGCATATACATATATTTTTATTTTATTTTATTATGAGTGGTCCATTTCATATGATGTAATTGCTATATATGTAATTCAGTATGTAGTACCCATTTTTCACCATCGGGGAAGCGAGTGGACTCTCTCCCTATTACGATTGTATTAGAAATTGTACATAGTTTATATATATTATTTCTATGTCTTTTTAACTTTATATTAAGGATTGTTATGGTATTAAAGTTGTTTTGTGACAGTTTTTAACAGTTCTAGTACCACTGTCATAAGTCCTCAGCCGCAAATGATGTTGATTGCTTAAAGTTCCCTCCGTTGCTTTACTCTTCCGGGTTGAGTGAGATAAATGGCCCGCATTATGCGCTCCACCGCCATATCCCATGAGTAAGTCACGTGTTCGTGACGCAACGCGTAGGGAGGAGCCATACGTACGGAACCAACGGAGGTCTCATACGATACTCAGCAAATACTGAGCGGCTTTTATCTTTAGGGGAATCCGTGAGTGTGACATATCACGTATTTGGTATACAGTTTACCATACAATATTACACCATGGTATGTTTTCTCTTTTTGTTATATGTTCTGCGGACCATGTGAGGATCAATTTCATCTGTATGAATTAGGAGCTTTGATACAACTGAAGATTTTGTACTCATAGTTGCTGTACCTATTTTTTGGAATTTCAGTTTGGAATCACGGTGTATATATATCTATATTTGGACTTTTTTTTTTTCGCACATATCATTGGTTTATGGGACACATATATTTGTCATTTTAGGTGTGGATTTTACCCACAGCTGGATTCACTGAGCAAAAGGAGAGAGTGACGTTCATCGTCTCCTCACCGATGCCGTTGCCTAGATACAACCAAGCCTCCTTCCTGAAATATGTAAAATCCGGCTGTGGGTGTTACTGTGGCAACTGAATGCGCACAACCTGCAGTAGCAGATCATAGGTGGGAATGAACCACGTGACCTCACAACGTCAGACCGCAACGTCGGGAAGGCGAGGATCGCTTTCTTTTGGCCAATACTGGGAAAACAAGGAGCGTCATCACTGCCATGTATCGTGGGCAGGGAAACATTCTAAAGGGATAACAGTGCTGCGTATCTGCACGCAGACCGCAATCACCTATCCTGCCCCTCTACTTGTGCTCTGGAAGCTCCTTCCCAGTAATGCTGAAACCAAAGAAGCGACCAGGTGGAATCAGAACCCCCCGCATATATCATTATTAAAAAGGCATGGACATAAGTACATAACAATAAGTCAACTGTAAATGATATATAAAGACCACCGTGATAATAATGAATGTGAACCATATATACTATACTAAACAGTGGCGGAACTTTCAGTGTCGCTGCAGTCGCCGTCGCGACTGGGCCCTGCCGTTCTGCCGCTGTGGGGGGCCCTAATTGCCGGGTGCCTACATTGCTGTTTAATATAGTAATGTCATGTGGATTTCAGTGGAGGAGTCTGAGCCGCGGTAGCGCTGGCTCCGGCTGCAGAACCACCTCCATCTTCTGTCCACTGGTTGCTAGAGCCGCTTGGCGTGTAGCAACCAGTGACATCACGGCTGCAGTGCCCCCCCCCCGTGTTCAGAGCTGAAAGCGCAGGAGGATTTCACTTCCTCCTCCGACCTCCGCGCTACTGCTCTGCCTCCTGGGGTCCAACACAGCTGAGCTCCGAGGCTGCCTCTTGACATACCAGAGAGGCACAGTTTTTACAACATCTGAGAGGAAGAGCAGCAGCAGCTGAAAACAACAACAGAGAGTGGTGACCCGGGGAGCAGCAAGAGGCTGGCTGGAAGGAACAGAGCGAGAGAGTGAGAGAGAAGACCTGACCTGAGCAGCAGTGACATCCTCCCAGTCCCAGAGCCTGCACACCTTCCCCCAACATCTGCTCCAGCTGTGCCTGTCATCAAGAAGAAACATAGGCTGACCGAGAGGACAAGGATGGGCTGGAGGTAGGTGCATCGCACACACCTACCCACAGACAGGGGCTGGGACAGGGGGTACAGGAAGGACTGCAGGCCAGCCTCTCTCTCTCCCTCCCACCCCCTCTCTCTCATCCACCCCTCCTCTCTCTCTCTCCCCCTCCCTCTCTCTCCCTCCCTCCCCCCCTCCCTCTCCCCCCCCCCCCCCTCCCTCCCCCCTCCCTCTCTCCTCCCCCCTGCTCTCTCCCCCTCCCCTCTCTCTCCCCCCTCTCTCTCCCCCTCCCTCTCCCCTCTCTCTCCCTCCCTCTCCTTCCCCTCCCTCCCCCTCTCTCCTTCTCCTTCCCTTCCTCTCCTCCCATCCTACCTCCTTCTCTCTCTCTCTCTCTCTCTCCCTCCCCCTCTCTCTCTCTCCCTCCCCCTCTCTCTCTCCCTCCCCCCTCTCTCTCTCCCTCCCTCCCTCTCTCTCTCTCTCTCCCTCCCCCCTCTCTCTCTCTCCCTTTCTCTCTACCCACCCTCTCTCTCTCTCTCTACCACCTCTCTCTCTCTCTCTCTCTCTCTACCACCTCTCTCTCTCTCTCTACCACCTCTCTCTCTCTACCACCCTCTCTCTCTCTCTACCACCTCTCTCTCTCTCTCTCTCTCTCTACCACCTCTCTCTCTCTCTCTCT